>RJWM01006115.1:0-86364 GCA_004363535.1 Dasyprocta punctata | reverse complement strand
ATCATAAGTAGAATAGATATAGAGAACTGCAGTAGAGAAAGAGATGGGAGAGCAGAACACTATCTGAGGAAGGCAGAGTGTGAAACTTCAGCAGAAAGATAAATTTGTCTTTTTCACAGCTTTGCCTCAGATTAGTTCAGCTAACTGGTCTGTGACATGGATGTCACTGTGGTTTTTTAACTATGAACCTGGAAACCTTCAAGTGAAATGAGCATACATTATTTCCTTTGCACCTGTTCTCCTTTTTGTTTTTCCTGTTCAGAAATAGCCCTAAGCTTCAACCTACTTATCTGGTGTCAGTTTTGATTCACTGTCTGTGCTTCCACTCCTGGTCAGAGCTACATGTATGACTTCTGGGCCAGTAGGGGCTGTGTCCAAAGACTTTGTATACTTTCACCCTTCATCACGGTGAAACATAATACATTAGGCACACTGGAGTATAGGTGAGTTGGAAATTAGGAAGTGTCATTTTACTATATGATAAAATGATGGCACATTTGATCTACAAAAATTCTTATTTTTCTACATTATGAATGTAGATCACAGCTTTGTTGAAGAATTCCGGGGAAAAAGCAGTCACAAGATCACCAAAATTATGGCAACATGTATTTGAAAACCACTATTCTTCGTTGTATATAAGTAAAATATTGAAACATAAATAGTTAATGAAGTCTGTTAATATATTGCTTTTTTATTTGAAGCAATTTGTAGATCTTTGAGTATAAATATAAAAAAACAAAAATTATCATATAAAATCTTATTATTAAATTATAATTTTACTACCTTATGTATAATACATTTTCTATATTCTCTTTGAGGTCAAAATGCATGCTTCTTCTTAAAATACATAAAATGCATTGGTTCATATTAGCAAAATATGTATGTGTGTATTTGGTGATATTTCATTGTGAAACTAATAATTTTACTTTAAGCACTTGAATTTTTTTAGGAAAAGCAGTACAATACTCAAATTTTTTCAGTATGTTAAATTTTATAGTGTGAGAGTGCTATGTAATATTTTCAAAATTGAAGATGCAGTTATTCTTCTCTCAATTAAATTGATACTTATACAATTAAAAAGCAATTACACAATTATCTATGAAGAAATCATTTTTCTAAATCTTATTTATGTTATTTTCTCTGCTAATTTTTCTCATAAAAACCTATTTATTTGTTTGTTACTACAGAGAAAAACAGCTAAAATGCCAAGATACTAAAGAATTATGTTACATCTATAAAATGCAGTGAAAAGAATTAAAAGCAACAAAGTCATCAAAAAGAATGAAAAAAACCCCACTGAGGTAGGTATGTATGACTCAGTTGCTTTTATTAAGTGAATAAAGACACAATGCTGTGGAAAAAAAATATATATATTGCAAAAATGCAAAAATAGTTTCATGAATTATATTCACATGCTTAAATAATTTATTACAACTAGATCTTAAATCAAGTGAAGTCAATGAATACTGATCAAATATCTGTTATGACTAATATTTTGAATGGACCAGAAAGTGGAAAGTTGTGATATTTATTTTTGAGAATCATGTAATTTGATGGGACCTCAAGCATAGGAATTAGTGACTAGATTGAAACAGAGACCACCATAGCTACATGTTCGATGGTGGCAAAGATTAAATGCAGAAGGACTTAAAAGATGCAATATTCACACTGATTTGTGGTTAATGGTAGAAAAAAAATACTAGGAAATTTTTCTAAACTCTGAAGAAATATTTACAAAACTTCAATGATAAACTTTCCTTAAAATATATGAACTGTAATGTAATTTTACTTACATAAATTTGTAGGGAAATATTCTCACTTTGGATGACAGTGTGAGAACTGAAAAGTTAAAGAACGTAATGTTTTAATTTAATTTCTTTCTGTTTTTTTCAAACCACACCTCACCATGTTACCCAGATTGGTCTTAAACTCCTCCACTTAAGTGACCCACCAGCTTTCAAGTACCTGGTGCTACAGGCAGGTTCCTCCATGCCTGAGAGACCACTGTTTCAATGCTTGCTTATCAACATGAGAGAGTTGTGACTTGTGGGAAGCATAGCCGGAAAGTGACAGAATTTTTCTCATTCTTTTATACTGTCAGTGAATCAGTGACTTCTGTTGCACAGAATGAAATTTTAAAGTCATATTTTTGAGAAAACAGGAGAAACTGTAGACATTTTACTGTAATAAAAAGAAAGCATGCAATTTAGAGATCACACAGATGAGCTCAAATCTCTAAGAACAATTTATTTTCTGATGCTTTTAAATGTATCTCAGGTTTTGCCCATTTTACAAAGAAAATGGAAGTCATGGAATTTCAAAAAGATAACTTGTGTGTAAATGTCAGATTCAGATGTTTCCCCCATGAAAAACAGTACGAAAAAAATGAGTCCAAAATGACCTCAGAGCAATGGTAAATGCAGACAGACAACAGAAGGAAAATACCATGACCTGTTAGAATGAATATTTTATATGGCATTAACTTGTGATTTTCAGGAGATGTGTATAGTTACTCTCCATCCACACCATCCTTCACATAGTGAGTATCTGACTACCCTTTGCTGGGCATTGCGTTATGTTGAACATGAAATAGTCTACAAAACACAAAGACTCATTTTCTCCACAGTGTTTACGGTCAAGTGCAGATAGATTTTCCAGCAGCTGTGCTATCAGGTGATTAATAGGGCAATGAAAAGGTAGGGAAAATGCAACTTGGTCTTTGGCAAAAAGAAGAATGATAAAATAAAGTTTCTCAGAACAAGTGGCCTCTGTAATGATTCTACAATAATTATCCAGATGGATGCAAAAGAAAAACAAGGTAGGTAAGAATAAACAAATGAATGAAATATCAGGATGAGAGAAATGTATAGTTCCAGAAGTAGAATAAAGACAAAGATGTAAGATGAATATCTTCCAACACATTTAAAAAAAAGAGAAAACTATGCTAAACTATAACAAAGAGTGCAAGCAATCCATATTGGACTAATTTTAAAAAACCTAAAGGTCATAGTAAATACAAAACATGAGTAGATGACAGGTGTAAGACTAAACATTTACCTATAGTTACAAAAATATGTACTAGGAAATTGTATTTGTTTATTTATTTACTTGTTTCTTTGTCCAGGTGTTTTGAAACAGAGTATTGCCGTGTAATTCAGAAAGGGTCTTGAACTCGCTATGTAGCCCAGGATGGCCTCAAACTCTCAATGACCCTCCAGTCTCAGCCTCTCCAGTACTGGGATTAGAGGTGTGCACAAGAACTCCTGGCCAATTTCATCTATTTGAAATAAACAATTTTAAAATTGCCCAAAAGGTAATTGAACAATTGCTGTCTTTATGTAGTCTGTATCTAGTTATATAAGTATACCGATGTGAAAATTTTTGACTTGTGTTTTTTTTTTAATTACAATTATATACATATTTAAAATATATAGAAATGAGAGGCAGAATTAGTCATATTTCTTTATTTTGGATTGTCTTTCTGCTCTATTGAGTGGCTTATTTATATATAAAATCTACCAGAGGCCATGTAAAATATAAAGAATTATATATGCAACTGCTAAGACTTTCCTTCAAGCATTTTTTTCCTCAAAGCAAAAACTAGAAAATATTCAGCTTTAACTCTCAGAAACAGAATTCAGCACAGGAGATGACATGGGGTTCCATGGCTTCTTCCTAGAAGTACTTTTTATTTTGAGTTGACTATGTTGTCCTGCAGGAGTTATTTTTGATCATATTATGCTGCAGGAGTTAGAGTTCCAGTGACAGCTAACACTGCCCAAAGGAAGCCTTGAAATGGAAGTTTTAGTGTTGCAGGGATGCTTAGAATTTTAGTTTACAGTCAGTTTGTTGTTCAGTGTTGTAATTTATAGATCAATATATTTTTCTATATTGCAGTATTTAGATTTACTTGCCAATTTTATAAAATGACGTGCACCAGATCGTTCTTTTTAATGTCAGTGTAATTTTTGTGATATGTGGATCATAAAGAAGTGCCATAAAACCAGACTAATGAGACAACTTTAATTATGTAACCATATTTGCAGCTCAGCACCTGTCCAATCAGTATATTGATGAAAACTTATTGAAATACTAGTTTGCTTCCATTTTTCCAGTTAAATTTTTGAATTTTTGACAAAACACCTACCACTTTTGGATTCTTTGAATGCTGGTATTAGAATGAGACAACATACAGTGCCATCGAACTATACAGGCCTTTTTGCCTTTGAACTCAAACGATTAGTTTTCGTCATTAAAAAAGAAAACAAGGAAACAAAGAATTCTACAGATCAGAAAAGATCCAATGCACAATTATATATTTTTGTAGACTGTTTTCTTTCTCTGGTGGAATGCAGAGTTATGTAAAAACTGTCATTTGTGTAATATCTGAAAAACATGGGAACAGAACCAATAGCAAGAGTTGGAGGGAACAGACAGGGATAGGAGATGAATGGGGTTAAGTTATATGTAAAAACTCACCACATTAAGTGCAATCCTTATGTACTGCAAACATGTATTAACAAAAAAAAATTTTAAATACCAATGTAATGCTAAGAAAAGGACAAATATTTTCAGAAGTTTCTGAAGAAATATTTTTGGTTAGAAAGTTAAAAGTCAGAAAAATTGTGAGACAATGAGAAAAATGATAATTACTGTAAGGATTGTAATGGTTGATATATTGTGCCCACTTGAGAAGTTTAGAAGCTTAACTGAGTAATCAGAGGTTCTACTACAGCCTAGTTTCTCTATATCCTAGGGTGTGGAGGTCATGTCCCGGGGCAGCTGTTTATGCTCTAGGATGTTGCAATGGGTGATTCACTGTGTCAACTTGAGAAGTTTAGAAGTGTAACTAAGTAACTCAGCTGTGGGCCAGGGTCCCTACTTTGTAAAAATCCTGAGCTTGTGCAAGAAGAGGGCAGGGAGATGGTGTGAGTGCTACACTCACACAAGGACAGATAGCCTGCATACAATACAAGGCAGGAAAAGAGTCTTGATGTCCCTCCTTTTGTTTGTTGTTTTTGTTGTCTTCTCTTGCCTTCGACTGTTGTCCCTCACCATGTCACCCTGCCTTGGATCCAGATAATTATGGACTGAAACCTCCACGAACTGTGAGCTAAATAAACATTTCCTCCTCAACTTTGGGTGTGGGATATTTTGTCCTAGAAACAAGAGAAAGGTAACCAAGAAAAGGATGAAATGAATGATTTTCATCTGATGAAACCTGACCTTGGTGACAATTACATGGTATAACCAGCATTCTAATATCCATGCTTAACCTGCATGATAAAAGTTCACTAAACAGTTAAATAATTTCTTTAAAGTTTGTAAATAGTTGGTGGTTCATTAAATGATAATAAAAAATACAGTCCCCTTACTCAGTTGGCAGAAAGCAATACAATTTCAATAGTGGATGAACTAAATGAAAAAAAGTGATTAATTTTTGTAAAATTATACTGTTAGAAATATAGTTTAAATCAGATTTCTCTAACTAAATCCTAATCTGCTATGAAAAACACATGACTGGAAAGCTAACCTTTATGCTTTAATAAAGGAGAGAAGAAAATAGAAGCAAGAGAAAATTGTATATGATAACATGAAAATATGAATGCAATGATGAGAATATCCAGGGAAAGAGATGAGGACATTTACTGATAATAATTTGAAATTATTCTACATAGTCATGTTATGAATTCTAGGGACACAAGAAATAGTACATCTCATTGAAGAAAAAGATGATTTTCTTTGTACTAGAAAGCAATAACAAAGTTTGAAACACATAATGCCAGTAAAGTTATTAGGTAACAAGAGTGAAAATATGCTCTGTTAACCATTTTTATATACTACGCAGAATATTTGCTGAATAAACAAATTTCATAACTAGAATGAGCAGCTGAAGAAAAACGAAAATGCACTATTGGGTTAATATTTTCTAACTTTAAAGCACTGCCATAAATATGTACTTAAAGTGTATTTTTGAAGGAAACTAGATGAAGTAGTAGAAGTTAGAAACTAAAATGATTCTTCCTTCTCAAGGTAGTCTACATTGCAGTTTATAGGAGTCACTGGTGAAGGTAGAGAGGACATCTGATTTTCAAATATTAGCAGTCAATAATCTGTCATTATCTTCTTATTTACCTATCTATCTAAGATTAAAGTTTAAACACACTTTAAATCATAATTTATTTCTGGTGGATAGAGTATGTGTATAAAACATATTCTATAATTTTTATAGAGTCAGAGATGAAGTGATTTTATTTTGTTGTATTGAAAATGACAAATTGCATTAACCAGCTTTCTTATTACTGGGATAAAATAGCTGAAACTCACAGCTTAAAGGAGGAGAGTCTTTTTAGCTCACAATTCCAGAGGTTTCAGTCCATGATTATCGGGATCTAAGGTAAAACAAAACTAAAAACTAAAAAACAAACAAGCAAGCAAAAGCAACTAACCAAACAAAAAAATACATGGAGAAGAACATGGCAGAGAAAACTGCTCAAGTCTTGACACCCAGGAAGCAGAAAGAGCAAGTCTCAGAGACCAGATAATATCCAAATTCACGTAACCTTGAAGAACTCAAACACATCCAGAAGTATGCTTTATTAATCTTGCAGGTGCCACTCAAGCCAATCAGCTTGACAATTAAGATTAACCACTGTTGTAGTCAGGGGTTACAGGGAGAACAACTGCATAAAGGACACAGGATTTGTAATACTGTTTATAATAGTCACCCAGAGTTGAACACAAGGAAGTGCAGGAAAACCTATCCACAACAGTAAGACCCAGGATATTTAGCTGAGGGCCTGGATCCCACAGCAATGTCCTGAAAGAGTCCAGATGGAGACCCAAATGCATGACAATACCTCCCACAAGTCCAACTGGAAATCTAAGAGCCCACAATGAGGACTCACGCCTGTCTATTTATGGTTCTGTGCCAGGAAGGTCAAAGGTCAGCGGTGGAACTAGGAAGTCTATGCAGCAGGTGAAGGAGCTGTGCAGTGGGTTGATGGTTCTACATGGGAACCAAGAAGTCATGCTCAAAAGAAGAAGCAGGGTTGCCCTAAACAGCACCACAGCCATCCCCAATGGCAACGAGGTCCCGCACTTCTCTAATGATGAGAACAGTCAAGCACAGGTCAGGAAGCCCAGCGTGACAAGCTTCTCCAGCACACAGCTTCCCCTCCGGAGCCAGGAAGCAATGCACAATGTGAGGAGCAAGGCTCCCGCAATGTGAACCACAGCCACTCTCATTGATGAGGTCCCGAGCTCCTCCGATGATAATGGCCGAATCCATATTGAGGAAGCCAGCATGACACGCACCTCTGGGAGAACCATCAGCTCAAACAGCAACTCTTGAAAGAACTCACAATGCCTGGCTCTTCTTCTCCACATCTCTATTTATACTGGTAGTTTTCTTCAGGTGGGCCATCTTTATTCAACACCAGCTGAATTAATTCAGCCGGTGTTAAGTTGACCACCAGTTTTTAATCCATAACAACCGCACACAGAACTTTAAAAAAACAGTTCTAATTTTTGTAAAAGAGCACAATATAATTAAAATGTCACAAAATATTGGATCATATATTCTAGTTCTGTTTGTTTGTCTGAACTTGAAGAAATCTATTCCCTTTTCTGCCTTCCAGAATTTAATTATAAAAATTTCATAGTAGTATCATTTCCTGTTAATTATCAGGATAAAGCACCTTGTAAAGTATATCCACAAAACTGACCCACAAAAATAATGAGAATTATTAATAGAAAGCTACCAAACATAACTTTTCTTTTTTCATTAAGAACCTGGTAAAACTTTATCATCAAAGCTAAGCAAATCTATCAGCAATTAGTTTCAAGGGAAAATGTACCTGTTTGTTTTGGCTTGACTAAGTGAACTGGTACCTGGAAAGGAAAATAAAATGTACTTATGCCTCATCAGCAATATTTTTTTCAGGGCAGGGATGTCTTTTGGTAACATCATACATTCAATATTTTACTATTACACTGATTATGTCAGCTGAAAGTGTCTAGAACTTACAGTGCCAAGGAGCAATAAACATACTAGCTAAGGAATTAGACCTCAGTTTTTTTTTTTTTCATTCTTCCACAAGAAGAAACTACCATTTCTTGGAGCTATGGCTGAATCCAGGACTGGAGCAGGTAGCGTAATATACGCAGACTACCTGTAGTATCAGAAAATATTAAAGTGTTTAAAAACTGAAGCAAGTAAAATTTTACCACCTTAGCACAACTTTCTCAGAAAAATACAGAAGCCAAATGACAAAGTTTCCAGTGAGAAAACCTGACACAACTTGAGAAATGAAATAAAATAATATTAGTTTATAGCTATAGAATAAATTAAAAATCTGTTAGTGCATACTAATACAAATAAATGACTGGCATTCACTGTTTTGTTTTTTATTGGTTCTATTCTGTTCTGTTTTGTTTGATTTTTACTGTGTCTGAAAGTGTCTGCAGCTATTTTGAAGACAACAAGAGGCACTGTGGTAACCATTGTTGATTTTGTATTGTTTTGAAGTCCTGTGTCACTTATGCTGACTTGTTTTGATTGGTTTTATTCTGTTTTGTTTTGCTTGGTTTTCTTCTCTTTAAAATTAAAAAAAAATAAATAAATGACTGGATTAGATAAGAGCAGCATTTGTGAGTCATGTGGGAGATGAGTTTCAAATAAGTTATTAACATGCTCCTTCATCAAGGATGAAGAGAACTTTTGTAAACACACACACACACACACACACACACACAGGCTGTGCACTGTAATTTGTATCTTCCTTTCACACCGTACAATACTAAAAAGAGTGGAAAAAAGAGTAACTTTACAGTGGGAAACCCTGACAAATTCAGCCAGGAAACTTCACCTAGAAAATCAAAGCCAATACTGACAGTGATATCATGATGATACTGCAGTATTTTTTCTTTTCTTTTCTTTTTTTTTTTTGATACCTGTACTTGAACTCATGACCTTGTACCTGCCACTGAGTTATATCTCCAGCCTTGAAGGGTTTACTCCTGATAAAATATGTTCAGTTCTGTGGTCATTTCCCTGAAATCCAGTCCCAGTTCATCTTGACAGAAATGCAGGGAAATGCTCAGTCGATGGTTATTTTATAATATAATTGACTTGTAGTGTTTTTTTCAAGGTCATTAACTCCAAGTAATACCAAAGAAACCAGCCAACAGGAAACTAAAGATTCATGACAACTAAATGTAGTGTGGTAACCTGGATTGGATACAGGCAAAAAAAGGACATTTAGCAGAAACCATAAGGATTTGAAAATATGTGAACTTTAGTTAATTTACGTGAAAAAAAAGTGTATGGAATAATCTGCAAATGAATTTCACTAAAGTCCATGACTTCAGTGGAAATTGGAGTTACTAACTAACCGAAATTAAATCTGCACTTAATAGTATGAGAGCAAGATAGAGAAAACCAATGGAGAGTGAAAGGCAGAGGCTTAATGAATTAAAAGGACAGAATCAAAATGACTACTAAAGACATTCGTTAGGAATTTTTGATCACTCAACAGTAATGAAACTGATATAATAAAACCAAAAAAATCATTAGATGAGTATCAACTAGATTGAGACTTTAAACTGTAGGAAACATTTCTTTTCAAAGAGCTGATATTTTCAAAAGGATAAAATACACTCAAGGGGCATGTCTGGCAAGTCCAAAGGTTTTCACTACCTTTAAGTGCTTTCTCCCTACTTAATGTTGTTCAAAAGATTCAGAGTATCCTGTCACATTCCAGCTCTTTCCTGTTCTGTGAGTGCTTTGGAGGAAAAGAAATCACACTGAATTCTCCTGAGGACATTAAAGCTAGGCTGCTGCTACTCTACACACATTTTCTTAAGAGTGGGGAAAACTGAGCAATCTGGTCTTGTGAGAATGCACCCCACACACTCATACATGTGCTCCATGTCACAGTTCCCTAAGCATGAGAGCCAATTCTGTTCTTCTGCAAATTCAGAATATGCTTTTTTTTTTAAAACAGAAACCAGAGGAGAACTTTAATTACTGTATTTACACAACAAATTTTCTCTTGAATGAGTTTTACCTTTCCAGTTTATGTTTCTAATATACATGCATTGAGATACTGTATAATTTGAAATTGCTAAGAATCTTCTTAAATAATTTCCCTACAATAAAAATGATAAATATGTGAGGTAATATGTTAACTGACTGATGTCTCCACCAAAATTCATGTTGAAATTTAATACCCATGGTGAGAAATGAAAAAAGTGGGGCCAAGGAAGACCTTTAAGGAGTAAGTAGATCGTAAAGACCCTGAAGTTAGGAGTAGATTAGTCCTTTTGTGGGTAAAAAGATTGCAATGGATTAATGTGTTAATGAGTAATCTCAAGTGGGTCTCTTGTAAAAGCCAGGTTGGCTGTGTCTCTTGTATTTGTCCCTCTCACTATATAATCTTGTGCCTCCTCACAGAATTGTTGACAGCAAGAAGGTCCTCACCAGAGGAGGTCACTGATCTTGGTTCCACCTTCTATAGCCACTACTTGGTTACACTTTTATCCTTTATAAATTATACTGTTTCTAGTATTCAGTTGTAGCACCAGAACGTGTACTAAGAGACTAATGTACTTATATCAATAAACCTTATACTATCTCTTCTAAATTGTTACTTATTTTTAGTTGACATAAAAGAATTCTGTGCTTTTATGGTGATCTTTTCAAATACACATATGAAATAGTTTAAATCAGTTAATTATCAGACTACCTCACATACTTGTCATTTTTATTGTAGGGAAAGTATTTAAAAACTTTCTTAGCAATTTCAAATTACACACTATATTGATAGTCACTATAGTCAGCATATTATACAATAGATCTTTTGAATTTAATTCTATTTGAAATTTTGTGTCCTTCAACCCACTTTTTGACTTATATTTAGATATCTTCCTGAGCCTCATGCACTCATGGGTGGGGTTTTTCAAAGCTGGCTGGATCTAGGGTGTGTGACTTGAGATTAAGGGTGTGTAGTACTGGATTAGTCCACTGATTGGTTTACCATAGTTCTGGGTGTGGTTAATGGGAAGCCCAACTCTGGGTGTGGGTGGCACCACCCAAAAGCCTTGTAGCCTGGATGGAATGAAAGGGAAAGGGAGGTTTACTGCTTGTTGCTGCTGTTTCCTGGTTGCCTTTCCATGGACTATTTCTCCTCTGCCATGTTGTCCTGCTTTGTATCCAGCCAACTATGGACGGAAACTTCTACAAACTGTGAGCCAGAACAAAACTTTCCTCTTTTACCTTTAGGTGTCAGGTATTTTATCTCAGCAATGAGAAAAGTAGCTAAGATACCAACATTTCCCTAAGCCCTCCCAACACCTTGTCATTAGTATCTAATTTAGGAAATAAAGGTATTAGTATCTCAGTAACTAAAGGAATTAATTTTCTGCATAATTCTCCAATTCTTTAAAACAGATATATTTATATCTGATGATATTCATGTGTCTTTTAAGCATAACTAACATTGTGTTGCCACATTAATAACAATTGGTAAATAAAAACAAACACCAAGCAAAAGGTATACTAAATATAAGCAGCTAGGGACTCACAAAGGAGATATAGATTTTATATATACAGTTCCTCCCCCTCTTTCTAACATGTGTGAGCTCAACTGTGCTCCCTGAACAACATTGTCCAGTAGTTGAGCAGACAGATAGGCTTCAGGTCTTGAATTCAAGCCTTGACTGCACCACTTACTGTCTGTGTGTCTATGGCCGTGTCTGACATGACCTCTCTTTGTTATCGATTTGCAACATGAAGATAAATACTCTGTAGGGATCATAAATGTGACAATGATCAATAGAGAACAATAGTCACTTGTGGAAGATATGCATGCTTTTTCAGTGATTAAAAAGAAAAGAAACAAATACTGCATCTTCAAAGATGGCTGAACAAAGCAATGTCATAGTAAAGTGCTTCCTGTTGACAGGGCAAGATTCTCCGATATTCCCAGTATCATAACAATAGCAGTTGTTTGTAACCATGAACTTGTCAGATTTTGAAAACAGTTTATTTCTCTGTGTACTCCAGGACAGTTTACATGCTCTTTGCCTCTCTGAATTGCTCTCCACAAGAAATTTATACCTACATACTCACCATGTGCAAGTAAGTGATATAAAACTTTAACATTTGCACAAGCCTATCTTGACGGACTAAATAAAACAAAAGTCAGAGACAGATGTTCTGAGCCTTAGTTGAATTTGGTATAAAATCTATCTAGTTCTGTGCCAGTAATAATGAAGCTTTTGTGCAGAGTTAGTTAGAGTTTATTTAGATACAAATAACATGCATAAGGTCCTTGATATTCTTTAAGTAGTCAGTAAAGTTTATCCATTCATACTACAAATAAAACAATAATAGTAATTATATGTCACTAAAACTTAGGTTCTCTTGTTCTGAGACTCTAACCATATTTTAAAAATGCTTACCACAGTCAAAAATTTTTATGACAAATAGAAAGTAGAAGAAAAAAAATGGAAACAAAGCCTTCCTCTGTGTATATCTGTGTCTTAATCTTTTCCTATAAAGATACCAGTCATTGGATCAGGACCTATCTTTTTAAAGTCCCCATCTCTGGATAGATTCATATTCTGAAAATGAGGTACAAAAACTTTTAAGGAAATAATGGTCACAAAAAATGGTCACTTTCCCCCAATTTTGTAAAGGCTATAAACCAACAGACTCAAGATGCTCAAAAATTTTTAAGCAAACTTAAAAAAATGAGGAAAATTTCTTCAAGTTATATACTAATCAAATTGTCCAGAATCAGTGATAAAGAGAAAAACAAAAAGCAACATGGAAAACAGATGTGGGTATAGAAAGCAAAGATAGTATCAGCACATTTTTCTTCAGAAATAATCTAAGAAGACAATGCACCAACATCTTTGGATAAAGAAAACAAAACATTGGACAAGGCAAAATTCTAGATCAGGCAATCCAACCTGGCTGACTAGAAGAGGAGTCACAGCACATAAACTAATGGAAGATGCACTGAGAAGGAAGAATCTGGAGGAGGAATCATGTCAGAAAGACTCACAGAAAATCAACACAGAAAGAAGGAGAAACTATCATAAATGAACATAAGTGATGGATTAATGAAATTCAAAGTGGTGGCCATGTCTGAATTCTGATTTGAGGGTTCTAACCCAAAGAACACTACTTGGAGATGACTGTAGGATAGTCTACGAGGAAGAGAGAATCTCAATGGGACTGAGAGGATTACCAGAAGTTGGAACATGCAAGAAAAATGGGAAATGCTGGTTCCAGAGTGGCCTCCCACAGTCAACATTTGATGAGTGACCTTGGTCCAGCAGCCACCACCACAACTGTGGAATGAGAGCTGTTGGAGACACCACTAGGGAGGCTCAGTGTTTAACCTGAATCCCAGAACAGCTCCTTGGCTTCAAGCCATGCTCTGCACTGTCAAGTTCCCAGAGTAGATGAAGAAACAAAAGACAGCCATGGGAGACACAGAGCAGCTGGCGAGCAGGTGGGGAGGGAGTCCTACTGAGGGATTGGAGCTGGAGAACACTAAGCCCCTGGGGTTGAAGGCTGGTTTCAGCTTGAGTCACACAGAATTGGAAGGTCTCATCGCACCCTGACCCAAATGTATGTGGATGTCTGCATCCAGCTCCATTCTGGGTTGGACGACCACCTTACACTTTCAGTGTGAGCTCTTGGAAGATTAACAACTTGCTGCTAAACAGCCAGTGAGTCACAGAAGAAGTGAAAAACTTTCTGAAAATTAATAACAATGACTATACAACTCACCGAAATCTCCAGGACACTATGAAAGCCGTTCTAAAAGAAAAAATTAATGTTCACAGCTGTTCTAAAAGGAAAATCAATGTTCACATTAGGAAAATATAACAAGTCCAAATAACCTTGAGAAATTCAAACATACTTTAGAAACAGCAAGCCCCAAACTGCAATTAAGAAGGAAAATTATAAAGATGAAAATGGAAATTGATGAAATTGGGCCTAAAAATTGAACAGTTGCACCTTTGCCATGTGCTACTCTGCCCTGGAGTCAGCTGAAAATGGACTGAAACCTCTACAATTTGTGAACTTAATAAACCTTTCTTCCTTTAACTTTGAGCGTTGGGTATTTTGTCTCAGCAGAAAGAAAAGTAGCTAAGACACTAGGGCCATGCTTGGAACTAGGTTTAGGTTGAGGGTTAGGGCTAGGTCTAATTAGCCTTAGGATTATACTAGAGTTAGGGTTAGGGTTACATCTAGGCTTAGGGATAGGTTTAGGTTTAGGTGTACAGTTCTGGTTAGGGTTGATTTAGGGTTAGGGTTTAGGTTTAGGTTTAGGTTTAGAGTTAGTGTCAGGGATAGGGCTAGTGTTCAGTGTTGCAGTTAGAGTCAGGTTTAGGGTGAGGATTAGTGTCAGGGTTAGATTTTTGGGTTAGTGTTATGATTAGGGTTAGGGTTAGGGTTAAGTTTAGGGTTAACGTTAGTAGTAGGATAAGACTATGGTTTGGGTTAGGGATAGCTATAAGGTTAAGATTAATGTTTACTTTAGGTTTATTGTGTAGGTTTATGATTAGTATTATGGTTATGTTATGATTAATATTGGTACTTAATTTTAGATTAAGAGTAAATGTTAGTGCTAGGGTTAAGATTAGTGTTAGGTTTAGGACTAGGCTTAGGGCTAGCGTTAGGTTAAGGGCTTGTTGGGAATTGGATGTGTAAAGGTAAATTTGCTGACCACAGTACTCTGAAGACATTGTTACACCACATCAGTGTCAGTTGAGGGCATAGGTTCTCATTCAGTATTTTAAAACAGTAAAACTGTCAGCCTTAAGATATGAAAGTTCTCTTAATTGGAAAAATGTACTGCTTTGAGCTGTCTTTGATCTAAACTTCCTAAGGTCCTGCTCACTTTCTAGACTTTACTTCAGTTATCCCTTATTTTGTTTGAAACCCAATAAATATAGGTGCTCCAGAGAACTTGAAGTCTTAGTTTCCAGAGAATTTTGAGGTTCCTGGACTCCCCAAACTATATTACATTGTCTCTTTTATTTCAGTTCTCACCATAGCTCATTCTAGAAGATTGGGGGCCTGATCAGTTCCTGATAAAGATTAGCTTTAGGTTTAGAATTAGGGCTAGATTTAGGATTAGGTTGAACTATGGTTAAGGTTAGGGCTTTAGTTATGGTTAGGGTTAGGCCTAGACATAGGCTAGGGTTAGGACTGTGGCTAGGATTCGAGCTATGGTTAGTGATGTGTATAGGATTAGGGTTAGGTTTCTGCTCAGGGTTAGTTTTAGAGTTCAAACACTTGACTAGTGTTAGTGTTAAGGTTTGCATTAGGTTTAGGGATATGATTTTCCTTGGGATTTCTCTATGCATAGTAGTAGATGGAAGAATTATATATAAAATGTAGCTTCTAAATGCAAATAACTGGAAATCTCAATTTTTTGTGTGTAAACTGTATATACAGAATGGAGCATGGCAGTGCTTATGACAGTGTCTGTTTTTCTAAAATACTGATTTTCAGAGTGCATATGCCTTAGGCCTCTATAGTAAAAAGCAGTTTGACCTAAAGTATGTGATTCAGTTCTGTTTTAGAGCTATGGTTCAGGTTAAATTTATTGCTAGCTTAAGGTTATTGTTAATGCTAAGGCTAGATCTAGGATAGCTATGAAGAAACTTCTATAGCTTTCAATGATGCAAACAGTCCACTATGGTTCACAGTACAGGGTGGTACAAGCTATGGTTATCATTAGGTTTAGGTTTTATGTTGGGGCTAAGGCTAGGGTCACATTTAGGGTTAGGTTTAAGGTTAATGTTAGGATTAGGCCTAGGGCTAGGGTTAAATGTTTTTGTAATAGGGTTAGTTGTAGTGTTTAGATTTATGTTTATGGTTAAATTTAGTGTTAGGGCTCAGGTTATGAGTAGTACCATGATTAATGTTAAGTTTAGTTTTATTTTGAGGATTAGGGTTATGGTTAGTGTTAGGGCTATGTCTAGGGTAGGATTTATTGTTGGAGTTAGGGTAAGAGTTAAGGTTAGAGTTATAGTTAGCATTAAGGCTAAGTATAGGTCTAGAGTTAGGTTTAGGGTTAGGCTTAGGGCCACAGTTAGGTTCAATGCTAGGGCTAGGGTGAGGGTTATGGCCAGGGCCAAGGCTGGAGCTAGGTTTAGGTTTATGGATATGTATAGGGTTAAATTTAGGGTTAAGGTTAGGTTCAGGATTATGGCTAGTGTTAAAGTCAGTGTTAGAGTTAGGCCCAGGCCTAGGTCTAGAGCTAGGATTATGCCCAGGACAAGAATAAGCTAGGGTCAGGGTTATGTTTAACCTTAGGTTTAGGGCTAAGTCTAGGTTTAAATTTAGTGTTAGTGTCAGGATTAGGACTAGGGTTAGGTCTAGGGTGAGGTCTAGAGCTATGATTTAGGCTACAGATTATTTTAAATTTCATTTTAGGCCTGTGTTCAGGGCTAGGGTTAGGGTTTTAACTAGGGTTTGGTTTAAGGATAGACTTATCCTCAGGTTAATCTCAGGTTATGGTTAGTGTCAAGCTTGTTGTTAGATCTAGGACTGGGTCCAGTGTTAATGCTAGGGCTAGGGCTAGATTTAGTACTAGAGCATGAGCTGGGATTAGGGTTTAAAAATGAATGTTTCGGGCTCAGTTTGTCCTTGCCACTCCTGTACTTATAGAAGTGAATGAAAGAAGTTCACAACTGCAAACAGCCAAGGCTCTTAGTTTTTGGATAGCGGCTTGATCGAAGGAATGGAGTATGGCTGTGTTCTCTGGGCTGTCTTCTTATCTGCATTACCGATTTTCAGTGTACATGTATATCTGACCTCTATGGTGAATAGCAGGATGGCCTAAAATGCGCTATCAGCTCTGACGAAAAGCAGGAGGCAGCAGAGTTCCGAATGTCTCACTTTCATTAACTCTAGGTTAGAAATCTAACTCATGTCACAGATTTGTTCTGCTGTCTTATACAAAGTTTATAGACTTGGATTATCCTTGGCATTCTTGTAACCATAGAAATGAGTGGAAAAGTAGTGAAAAAATTTCAGTTTGTAAACGCAAATACTTCCTTTTCTGCTTTTTAAAATGAATGTTGCAGGTGTGATTAGGTTAGGATTAGGGTTAATGTAAGAGTTGGTATTAATGTTAGGGTTGTGGTTAGGGTTAGGGTCAGGGCTAGAGTCAGGGTTAGGGTTAAAACTAGAACTGGGGTTGTAGTTAGGTTTATGGTTAGATTTAATGCTAGTACTATAATTGGGTTTAGGTTTAGGTTTAGGTTTAGGATTGTGTTTATGACTGGGGTAGAGTTAGATTTGGGTAGGTTTGGGGTTAGAATTTGGCATTTGGGTTAGATTTAGTGTTAGGGCTAAGGCTAGGGGGATGGTTAATGTTGTGACTTAGCACTAGGGTTGTATTTAGGGCTACAGTAGGGGTAGGGATAACGTTAGGGTTAGGTTTAAAGTTAGGTTTAGGGTTAAGGCTAAGGTTAGGTTTATTCATTGCTACCTCATGGATTTGCTCCTGAATTTTGCAAAACCTTTTAGGATTTATATACTCTTTATGCTCTTCAGTGAAATTTCAAGGCATATGGTTCTCCCAGATTATTTTACAACATTCCGTTTCAACCTTTTTCCAAAACTTGACAAAAGCCCAACCAAAGATTATACACACATCATTAATGAACATAGATGCAAAATTCTTCAATATTGACAAATAGAATGCAGCATTTCATCAAAACGATCATACATCTTGATTAAGCAAGTATCGTCCTGGAGATATAAGGATGGCTTAACATACATGTCAATTAATGTAATGTATTACAAAAATAGGAGCAAGTATAAAACCATGTGATCATTTCAACTGATGCAGAAAGGGTTTTTGGCAAAAACTAACAGCAGTTCGTGATAAGAACCCTGAAGAAAACAGGTATAGGAGGACCACACCTGAATATGAGATGGGCCATTCATGACAATCCAACAGCCAGCATTGTACTAAATGGGGAAATACTAAAAGCACTCTCTCTAAAATCAGTAATTAGACAAGTTGTCACTACTGCTTCTTTATTCAACATAGTACTTGCAACATTAGCCAGAACAATTTGAAAAAAAAGAAAAAAAAGGGTTCTGTATAAGATATGGGATCCTTTTGAGCCACAAAATGGATCCATATAAGAAAAGAACTCAAATATCATCATTATTTGCAGATAGCATAATAATCGACATAGAAGACCAAAGAATTCAGTCAAAAACTCTTAAAACTGATAACCAACTTCAGCAAAGTAGCAGGATACAAGATTAATACACAAAATCATTCACATTTGTATATACCAAAATGAATAGGATGAGAAGGACATTATGAAAACAATGCCATTCCTAGATGCTTCAAGAAAAATGAGGTATCTAGAAATTAATCTAAGTAACTGAAAGTTTTCTTGTATAAAGAAAGCTCTAGTACTCTAAAAATCGAAATCGAAGGGGACATCAGAAAACAGCAAGATGTTCTCTGCTCCTGGATAGGCAGAACCAATATTGTCAAAATGGCCATACTCCCAAAACTGTCATACGCATTCAGTATAGTACCAATCAAAATTCTAACAGCATACTTTACAGAACTAGAGAAAACAATCCTAAAATTCATATGGACCCAGAAGAGACCCAGAATAGCAAATGCATTCTGGACAACAAGAGCAAAGCATGTTGCCTTGCAATATCTCACTTCAACCTATACTACAAAAAAATAGTGAAAAAAAAATTACGTGGTACTGGAACAAAACAGATATGTGGCTATGTGGAATAAAATAAATGTTACATAAATATACCCAGACACATTCAGCTGTTTGATCTCTGACAAAGGGTCCAAAAGCATATTTGGAGGAAAGATAGACTATTCTACAAGTGTCGCTGAGAAAACTGGTCATCTGCATGTAGAAGATTGAAACTGGATCCTTTCCTATCACCATTTACTCAGTTAAACTTAGAATGGTTCTGAGATCTAAATACTAAAACAGAAACATTAAACCTACTGATAATTAAAATATGCAGGGCAATTGAAGAGATAGGTGTAGGGTAAAATTTTCTAAACATGAATTTAATTGCACTAGAAATAGTAGCAAGAATCAACAAAAGAGATTGTATCAAACTAAAAAACCGTACAGCAAAAGAAGCAATTAGTAGAGACAACATACAGCATGGAAAAATATTTTTGCCAGTTACTCCTCAGTCAAAAAACTAATAGCTAGAATGTATTAGGAACTCAAAAAATTAAATCACCTAAAATTAAAGATCCAGTCAAGAAATGGGCTAAAGAAATAAACAGATGCTCCACAGAGGAAGAAATGCAAATGATTAACAAATACATGAAAAAAAAGTTCACCTTCTTAGGCCATTATAGAAATGCAAATTAAAACAATCTAATATTCCATCTTACTCTCTAAAGAATGACGATCATTAAGAAATCAAGCAATAACAAATGTTGGCATGGCTATGGTGAAAAAGGAACCTTCCTTCATTGTTGCTGGGAATGTAAACTAATATATTATTTCTCCAAATAATTAAAAAAAATAAAGACAAAACAAAGGAACCGTTGTGGAAATCAGTATGGACATTCCTCAATTAACTGAAATTAAGAATTTCATATAACCCAGCTAACTTCCTTCTACGTATCTTCCCCAAAGAGATTAAGACATCATGCTACAGAGGTATATTCATACCAAAATTTATAGCAGCACTATTTAAAATAGCTAAACCCTGGAAGCAGCCTATATACCCATGAACAAACAACTGGATAATGAAAATGTGGAATCTGTATACAATGGAATAGTAATTTGCTAAAAAGGAGGACAAATTTGAGACATTTGTAGAAAAATGGAGGCTCTTAGAAAATACAATGTTGAGTGAAGTAAACTAGACACACAAACTTAAGCGCAATATGGTATCTCTCATTTGAGTGCAACAAAGCACAAAATGAGTAATGAAGGATGGGTAGAAAGGGACAAAGGGATGGAGTCTAGCAATAGGGAAGGTGTTTAAGGGTACCAGGGTGGCAGGAGATAAAGAGGGGAAGCAGAAATAAATAGAATAAAGATATGCAAGAATGTAATAATCTCAGTGAATGTAAGCATATAACATGAGCTGAGATTAGTAATACCATTAAGAATGAAAACCTGGATAGGGGAATTAGAGGAGGAGGGAGATGATGGGAGAGGAAAGGAAAAGGGAATTTAAAAAATAATAACATGTATTATGTACATTTATTCTCCCCAAGATGATTGGAAACTGCATGTACTACCAACATGCACTCATAAAATTTACGAAGTTGAAAAAAAGGATTCAAATGTTATTTCACAATATAAACTTTTCTTTAAATACCTTTTTACAAAGAAAATCAAAAGAGCCAGCAGCCCAGCGTGGCACACGTCACAGGTGGGGCCAGCCAGCAGCCCTGTGTGGCACATGGCTCAGGAGGGACCAGCAGAGAAAAAATTCCAAACCATCAGTGAGAATCGAAGCCAGAGGCTGGTGAACGAGGTGAATGAGATGAGTAAGTGTTGTGCTCTGTCACACAAATGCTGGAATGGAAGCAGAGAGGTGGGGCCTCCACTTTCCTTCAAAGGGCTGGGGGCGAACTCCAGTACCAGCAGAGTTCTGGGATGCTTCACTGCCAACATCCCAAAGTGGAATGAGGGAGGACCATCCAGTCACAGTACATTGCCAGCAGGTGGGAGCAGACTAAAAGGAGCTCTGCTGAGAAGTAGGCACTGGTGGCCACAAAAACCAGCCTTAGCCACAAATGAAAAGGAACAGAAGTGTCCTCCTGGTCTGAGACCTACAGAGTGGCCTTGCCCAGCTGCATAAGCAGGCAAGCTGCATTGGCCTGGAGCAGGACAAGAGCACTCCTCTGCCCAATGACCAATGTATAAGAGAAGTCAGTGGTGTGTAACAGAGGAAGCTACACAAGGCCCAGAAGGATCCAGCTGTACACAGGTCTGGGAGTGACCCCAGGCTTTCCCTACCTGAGGGCGCCACAGTAACTGGCAGGACGCGGTAGAGACAACCACAGTAAGAAGTGGACATCAGCTTAAGGCCAGTTCCAGCTTCCACATTCAGAGGTCAAGATCAGCCATTTACTCAGCACAAATCTCAGCTCAAACTTGGCAGGATTACACAGCACGTTTCTGAGATCTGGCTTAAAAACTACCATAGAACTGTGGACCCCAGAGGAATTTTATTATTTTCTTATTCTTTTTTCAAGATAACCTTTGGATAGGAAAAACCATTGTAGTGAAAATTGTGGGGAACCACAGAGATGACTCTCCTTGACTCTCCTTGAAAAGAAGAGTAATTGTCTCCATTTTGGATAAACTTGGCCCTGTCTCCACGTATTGATATGTACACAGCTGGCTAGGCCATTTCTTTGCCCCTTCAATTGGCTTTAAGTACTGTAAATTGGGCTGGTTGAGGGACAAACATGTAATCTCTGAAGCAAAATGACAGGTCAGTGTTACCCAACCTAGTGGCTCCCCAAATACATGGTTGAGCTGGGCTGGATGGAGACCCATGCCCTAGTCTATGGGCTGAAACCCAGCCTCATGAGAGATACTGTGACTTTCCAGGGTAAAAAGGATTATACGTCAGAACTGAAGCACAGTTGTTATGCAGATTTCTCTCTCTACATTTCTTACCCTCTGTATATTACGGAGATCTCAGACCTCCTAACTAGCCCAGCTGAAGGTACTCATGGCAGTCACATATTTCCCGCCACTCTCACTGTCACCCATCACCAAGCCACTTCCCTCATGGAGAATTAATAAAACTTGAGAAGGGCTCTGGGTCAAAGCCTTTGTTCTGGTGAACCACCATCTTGGCTGGATTTAGACCCCCACTGTCTTGGCTGGACTTAGGACCCCTTGGTTCCCATAACTGTGTGTATTTCTCAGTGTCTTTATTCTTGCCATGGGCTACACTGGAAGTGGTAGATTGAAATTAACTGATTAGAATTCCAATAACTTCTCTTGGGATTACAAGTACAAACCTTCCAGGACTGTGACAAAGACAGGAAAGGGTTCTCTATAAAAATGGCCATACTCCCTAAATTGTTATAAGATTTAATACAATCTTAATCAAAATCCATTAGCATATCTCGCAGAATTAGAGAAAACATTTCTGGAGTTCATTTGCAACTAGAAGAGACCTAGAATAACAAAAACAATTCTTGGCAACAAAGGCTAGGTAGGGGACATCACAATTCCTTATCTGAAATTATACTACAAAGGTACTGTGATAAAAACACAATGGTACTGGAAAAGAAATAAACCTGAGGATCAATGGAACTGATTAAAAGATGAAAAAACAACTCCAAACATGCTCAGCCTCCTTATCTTTGCAAAGGGGCCAAACATGTTCACTGGAAGAAAGATAGCCTCTTTAATAAATGGTGCTGGAAAAATTGGTTTTTCAGCTGTTGAAGACTAAAACTAGACCCATGTCTATCACCATGCACCAAACTAAAATTGAAACGAATCAAAGAGGTAAGTATTAAAACAGAATCACTAAATCTGCTGGAACAGAGAATAGGTAGAATTCTTGAAGACACAGATATAGGCAAACATTTCACAAACAAAACCCCAATCACATGGGAGATAATACAAAGAATCAACAAATTGGATCTCACCCGATTAAAAAACTTCTGCACAGCAAAAGAAATCACCAACAGAGTGAAGAGGCAACCCACAGAGTTGGAAAAAATTGTAGACAGTTGTCCCTCAGACAAAGGACATAGATTTAGAACATACAAAGAATTGAAAAAATCAGAACCCCGAAGTCTTAATTAGAATCAAATTCCAATACTGGGCATTGGAGATGAATACAAATTTCTCAGAGGAAGAAATTCAAATGGTTAATAAATATATAAAAAATATTCAACATCACTGGTCATTTGAGATATGCAAATTAAAACAACACTAAGATTCCATCTCACTCCAGAAAGAGTGGGTATCATCAAGAAATCAACCAATGAGAAATGCTGGAGGGGTTGTGGGGGAAAAGGAACAGTTTTCCACTCTCAGTGTTGGTGTAGACTGATGCAACCACTGTGGAAATCAGTGTGGAGATTCCTCAGAAACCTGGTATTAGAGCTCCCATTTGACCCAAATATTTCCCTTTCTGGGTATTTTTGCAGAAGAATTAAAAACATCATACCACAGTGATATATGCACACCCATGTTTATAGCAGTACGGTCTGTAATAGCTAAATCTTGGAAACAACTGAAATGCCTGACAATCAAGGAAAAGGTGAAAAGGGTAATTTTAAATACATATACAATGGAGTAATAGTCATAAGAAGGATAAGCTTAAGATATTTCTAGGTACATGAATGTACCTTGAGACCATACTCTTAAGTGAAACGAATCAAACACATATGTGTGAATATCACATTGTCTCCCTGATGTGAGAATCAGAGAGAATAAACATGTACAACAAGTACTATGAAATAGGAAGAAATTGTTCAAAATGAAAAAGGTATTAGGGAGGGTGGAGGGGGAAAGGAAGGGAAAAGGTAAAAAGAACAATATAAAGGGACAAAATGGGTGCAAAACTTTGTTATTGGGGGGAGGAATAGGGATTGAAGGGAGAGAAGGGGATTGGAAAAAAAGATAGATCAAAATAAATCATATACAGGCACAAATTTCCTATGGTGAATGTGATCATTGTATTATATCTAAATTGTACAAATAAACCTAATGAATTAAAAAATATTAAGTCAAAATAAAAGAAATCTAATTATTTACAGGAAAAAAGAAGAAAACAAAACAAACAAAACAGCAATACAACTCAGAATTATATACTCAAGACAAATATATCTCATTAATAAAGATGATATCATTTTATATAGAAATCAAAATATTTCATTATTAGCTGGTCCATAGCATATGAAATGCTGAAATATTAAAGAAAAGTGATACCAAATGGAGATAGAAATCTATAAATAATAAAATACATTGGATACATAAAAATACTGGTTTGTACCATTATACATGTACTGTTATACTATTATGTACTATATATAACTTTTTCTCATTTAAAATATTTTAAAAACTATGTGACTGCTCAAAATCAAAGTGAAATATAGAGTTTATAATATAAAAAATAAAAAGTATGAAAAAACAACAAAGCTGGGAATGAATTTTTTTTTTTTTTGGTTCCAGGGATCGAACTCACAACCTTGCACTTGCCAGACAGGCACTTATGCCTCTGAGGTAAATCCCCAGCCCTAGGAATGAAAAAATTTAAGTCCATTATTGTAATGTTCTTATCTACTTGAAGTGTCATAATATCACTTTAAGGTTGGTTACTAAGTTAAACATAAGGAATATGAATACAAAAGCAACAAATTTTTTTAAAAGGCCAATAAACCCATATAAAAGATAAAGTAGAATCATAAAAATTTCCCAACTAATCCAAAACAGGCAAAATAATAAAAAGTATAAAATATAATACATAATATTGTAAAAGATAGAAAACATATAACCCACATACTCCTATTAAAAAGCAGAAATTTAAGATCCAAGTATTAAAATAACAACTGAGAATGTGAAAAACATATTAAAGTCAGTAGTCATAATGAAAATAGTTTAAATCCATAGTGATACACTAATATGTGCTTATTTGAATGTCTAGAATTTAAAAAGTCAACTATTCTATGTGTTTAAGAACCAGGACTAAGCCGGGCATGGTGGTGCACGCCTTTAATCCCAGCACTCATGAGGTAGGAGGAGCGTTGTGAGTTCGAGGTCCGCTTGGGCTACAACGCGAGCGCAAGGCCGGCCTGAGCTACACAATGCGACCCTGCCTCAAAAAACCAGGGCTGGGAGTTTGGCTCAGTGACTTAAGCACCTGTCTGACAGGCGTGAGGTTGTGAGTTTAATCCCCGGTGTACAAAAATTAGAAAACTCACACTGTTTTACAGGATATTTAAAGCAGTAGAAACACTTTGGAAACTCTTTCCCTATTTCTTGAAACATTATTGTTTATACTATATATTCTTGGACATATGTTATGTATTATTTTATTATACATATTGTTATTCAGTACATAAATTATACACTCTTGAATATATATATTTTGGCAGTTACTTTATAAAAGCATTATAAATGATCAAAGGAGGATACCAAGGGACAAAACGGCCGTGACAGAGCAGTAAAAGCAATGATAGCTAGACTTTGCATAATGGCAATTTTGGAAAAGCAAATTGGTTTAGAAGAGATTGAGTGAATGATCTTAACAAAAATTTATAGCTGAATTGGTAGAAGCAGGGAGAAAGTTGGGAGTTAAAGAAGAGCACTGTGAGTTAAAGAGACTTGGGGAAAAAACAAAAGGTTGAATGTGTCACCATGAAGCCACATTTCTTGTTTGACACTTGAGAATGGCAATGATTTGAGTACAAACTGTCAGTGAGGACAAAGATGTATTTGGAAAAGTACCATGCAAGAAAAGGGAGGCTAGCACCAACAAAGATCATCTCTTACCAATTGTGTCCACAAGGCTCATATAGGGAAATTTGGAGAAACATACCAGGTGTGAGGGGACCAGAGTAGTCACAAATTCCCAGTTAGTTCCAATACCAGGTGGTCTTCTTTCCTGATGCACCAGCTAGTGTTATCTGAAAGTTACTGCATGTTGTGTTCTGTACCCCTATAGAAAAGCTACTGAGTAGAAATTATGATCCATGCCTTTTTGTTCCTTTTCTTAGTAATAACTAATTTTGCATTTAATTACTAGGACATGAGAGGCATCTTTGCCCTGGAGAACGAAGATATTAAAGACTACTTCCCACAGAGAAGATAGGGAAAAGCAACTTTCTGCCTGAGGAGAACAGAGAGGTAACATTTGCTGGACTGCAGTTTATGACCTGGTAGGAGACATTACTCAGAGGTGTCACCTACAGTAAAGCTGGTGGGAGGGAATTATAGTTTGCCCAGCCATGTAACTTCCAAATTTAGTGATTTTTAAAGTCAATTAAGAGTAAGAAAAGGTAGAGGGATTATTTAGTTTTTTCCTGAGTAACAAGTGGACACATGATGTTTAGCAGGATAGTAGGTTCTGTTCTAGACACTTAGCACAGGATGACACTTCCCATTCAGCTGAAGAGGCCAAATGGATATTGGCCATGAAGATCTGAACTTCAGTAGAAAAACCTGAGCTACAGAGGAGAATTTGAAAAATGTCAGCACATAGAGGTAAATGAAAGAAATGGTAATGAATCACATCTTAATGGAAATAAGATGGAGCAAAATTGAGAAGCCCCCAAAGAACTTCAAGACTCATAACCTATTAGAGAGAGAGGACATAAAAGAATTACTTAACCATTGCCTATTGATGAAAACTACAGTTTTTCCTATTTCTATTATAATCATATATAAATGAAATTTTATATGCATTATTTTACAGATGTGCAGATATATCTGTAAGTGCATAAATGTTTCTCCAATTTTGTAATATATTATAAAAGTACTTTCTATGTACTATTTTCAACTTTCACCAGCAATGTGAGAGAAAGCCTGCTTCCCTACAGCCTCAGTAACCCAATATTTGTCAATTTTTAAAATTTTCTCCAATATCCTAAGTGAGGTATGTCACTTCAGTATTGTTTTTTCATGTATCTTTTTATAAATTAGGTTAAATATTTTTATATAGCTTTGTGTCATTTATAAGTCATTTTATAGGAAATTTTGTCTGCTCATGATCTTTGCTCATTTTTCCTCTAGGTTCTTGTTATTTTTCTACTCAATTGTCAAGATTTTTGTATTAGGCTGGCTTTTCTAAATAATAGTTGCAAATATTTTTCCCCAAATTCATTGGTTTTGCTTCAATATTGCTCTTTCTTGGTGTGTCTTTGCTATTTTTATTTCTATTTATTTTTTAACATGGTTGAATTTGTCATTCTCTTTTAATGGCTTCCAAATTTGAAATAATGCCTATAAAAGCCACCATAAGGCAGCGATTCTTTACTACTTCTGTCTGACAGTACTTTAAAAAAAACTCATTATATCTTTGTTTTTCTCTGAACTCCCTTTTGCTTTTTAATTGGGGGTATTTTATTTTACAATTATGCATATTCAGTATGGTATCAGCAGATACTTTCTAGTATACAGATCTTTGCAATGTGAGGAACCACAAGTAATACTCATAAGTGGAAAGAAGACACCATAATCTCAAAATCTTGTGCTTTCAACTAGATACTATAACAGGAGTCCTGATGGGACCTGGAATCATTCCCTCTGGGAAGGAGGTAAGAGTATTTTATTGCATCTGATTCAAGATTTTCCAATGATTACATAGTGGTAGACATTGCTAGTTACCAGTCTATGTATATTTTCTTTTTAATCATTAATAACTACCCTGATTTTTTTCACGGGGCCAATGTGCTGACAGGGTTAAGGAAATGTTACCTCACAAGATTGTATCTTGGCATTTAAGAAAACATCAAATGCAGAAAGATTTCTCTGAATGTATCTTGATCTTGTCCCCTGAAAGCAGGCCATAAAAATATTCTTTGACCTTCCTCAAAAGTATATCACAACTCAGAGCGTTGGTCGTTATATCAAGAAGAATGAATGAAGACAGATATAATGAAAACAATCTGCACAAACCTTGCTAAATCTCCGCAATTTATTGCCATTGGATCATACCTTCTTTTGTCTAATTTATATTTCTATGCAACTCTACACTTTTCATCAAATCTGAATGTAAAACTACTCAATTTTCCATTTTTCTTATCTTCATTTCTGAAGTACCCTGTATCATGTAAAACTTTTATCACATAAAATTGTATGCTTTACTCTTATTAATCTGTCTTTTGTACAGGAGTGTCAGTCATGAAATCTTCAATTGGTGAGGACAAGGTACTTCTTCTTTCCTCAATCGCCTAAATATTATTGGGTGGCCAATAATATATGAGGTTGGAGCTGCTTGATAAGTTTCTGGGGTAATATTTTTTAATGTACTGTAAGAACTTTCAAGTATTAAAAAAATGTTAAAAGAATAGGTTACTCCAACCGAGAGATTAATAGCCCTCAAATCTCACTGGCTTCAGATAACGTATCTATTTATCCATTGTGATTTGGGGAAGGGTTTTTTTTCTATGTAGTTTTACTTGTTGGCTGATGTGCAGGCACCACTTGAAATTCTACTAGTGCCATGAAATTAACAAGGCTGGCAAACCCTGTATTTACTGTGTAAACTGCCTGAAAATAAAACTATCATTTTTACTGATATTTCTTCTGTAAAAGTAAGTTGCAAGGCCACATTCAATTAAAGTACCTGTAAAGAATAAACTTGGATTAATTAATCCAATCTGAGACTGAGAGTCACTGAAGTTTTACACATTTATTATGAATAATCTGTGCAAGTCTTTTTTACCCCTGAAGTTTACTAATGTGAAGTCTTACTTAAAAAACTTGGGAGACATCATCATTTTTATTCTTGATGAGCCCTGAATTCCAGTGTCAGTTTATGGCCATGAGCCCTGCCAATTTCTCAGCCTCTGTTGCTGCTGGTTTGTGAAAGTGACCCTCCAAACCTGTCTTCCCAATTTGTTAATTCTCATATAGCTCGTCTTTATAATTACTCTCTGTCTTTTTGGTTCTCTAATTTTTCAAGTAGCTTTTCAAAAATTACAAAAATGTCTACTTTAGTTGTAAACATGCTCTGAATTATTTAATCTACCAGTTATGGAATTGGACAGTAGAAGAACTTATTAAAAAAAAAAACAACACTCAGTAAGCTTCCACCTTTTGATTTTTGTCCCTCACTTTCAGGTCTTTTATTTTGTAATACAGACCTAACTACAGAGTTGGAATAGCCACTCCATGAGCCTGAATTAAAACCCACATGTGCATTGGAGATATTTAAGAGAAATTTGTATGTATTTAAAAAAAATAAGCCAGGTGTGGTGGTACATGCCTTTAATCCCAGCGCTCAGGAGGCTGAGGCAGGAGGATCCTTGTGAGTTTGAGACCAGCCTGGGCTACACAGTGAGTTCAAAGCCAGCCTGAACTGCATAGTGAGACCCTGTCTCAAAAAAACAGTACCGGGGATTTAGTTCAGTGGTGTAAGCACCTGCCTGGCAGGCATGAGGTTGTGGGTTCAATCCCTATTACCCAAACAAAACAAAACAAAACAAAACAAAACAAAACAAAACAAAGCAAAGCAAAACATTAAGCTGACAGAGTAAGAAGATACTTTCCAGAATATGAATGGGTTCTTAATAAATAAATAGAGGAGCTTTGCCTTCATGATAACATTAGTGATTATAATCAGATAATGCACATAGGATTCATCATTGTTTTTTTTTAAAATTTACTGAAGGGGCCAGTAATTTTCCCTTACCACTTGATGCAATACAGTATAAGGAAAAAGGTCAAATATCAAAATTTGCTCTTCCTTGGGGAAAACATTGACTTACTTAATGGCAACAAAAAGCTGTGTTCCTGTACAAAATGTATAATACTGTGGATAAAGGAACTAACGTAATATCTGATAAATAAAAATAAATAGCTAGCAAATTGATCTACATGATTCAGATAAATTCAAGATATTTCACATATAGCTAAAATGGTAATTTGTGTACCATTTCCTAGGTAATTGTTTGGCAACTACCAGTGAAAGCTAACTGATTACAGCAAAAATTAAACTCTGTTGGTCAGTGTGCATCAGTGCTCTGATTTGGGGTTCTGTTGTATTACATAACTCCAGCTGTAATGTTAATACTGTTTTGAAAACTCAGAGAAACATTGTTTTTTTCCTGAAAAAATTAATAAAGTCTATAAAATATGAGGAATACCAGGCTGTCACCAGATATTGATCCACAGCCAGCTTTCCACTAGTGACATTAAACTGAATTTCATCTCTCCTCATTCTAAGTCTGGAAGAGAGAAGAATAAATAATGTCAGCCTTCTTCTAGGCAAAGTTTTAGCTTTACAGCAAAATAAATTCAATGATAAGCAGTTTTTATTCCACACCATGGAAATTTTTGTAGGATTTCAAACATAGCTCTTAACTACTTTTCATCTTTCGTTATTTTTGTCAACCATGCCATCAACGTATTAGGAAGTGAACCATTCAAGCATTTAATATTTTTGTGCCTTTCTTTTTTTCAATTAAAATTTGTAAATAATGTTATTTATAAGCCTTGCCAGCAGCACACAGAGTTTGCATATGGTGAACCCTTCTACTTCAGTTAATGTATATAGAAGATTAGCAAAAATAGTCTGAATCTTTAATTAACTATATGTGAGTATTCCACTAGGATAGGTTGAGAACTGAGAAAGAAAAACAAAACAAAGCAAACAAAACAAAAACAAAATAAAACTGAACAATCCAGAATTGTTATCTTCCACCTGTCCAGCATGTTTCTACCTTCTTTCTCCAAAAAATCTACACAGTACCATCTACCTATTCCCCAAGGCGCCATAAAGTAGAATATAAAGATAGATAGTTGAATCCTCAATTATCTCAGACTATGCTCCTACAACAAAATATCCAAGACTGCCTAATTTATAAACAACAGAAATTAATATTCTTTGCAGTTCTCAAGGCTAGGAAGTTCAGGATGAAGTTGTGTATAGGCTCAGTGTCTGGTGTCTCTTCTGTCAGTGGTATTTTGCAGTAGTATTTTCAGATGGCAGGAAGGACAGAAAGACAAAAGGGGTTAGTTTCATCAGCTTTTATGAAGTCTTTAACCTCAGGACATGAGGCTTTACCTATATTACATAATTATCTTCCAAATGTCCACTTCTTACTGAGTTAGGGTGGAAAAAATAAAGTAGAAAAAAGGTGAGGAAATTCATAATTTTAAAAATCAAAACTACAGCTCAGGACACAGGTATTTAAAATGTATTTTGTTTTCTGTTGACTTCTGGCTCTTATTTATTTTTTCTTTTTCCTTTCTTCTTTTCTACATTCCCCCAACCGAGTTTCTCTTTCCTTTTGAATCCTTTCTTTCTATTTCAAAATATCTATTGTACATTTTGGATCTTGTTTACTCTTTCAATTGTTTTACACTAGGGAGACAATATGATGTTTACACGTGCTTGTCTGACTTATTTTACTTACGAGTATGGTCTCAAGTTGCATCCCTTTAGTGATAAAAGTCACCAGTTTATCCCTTATGGTTGAATAGTACTCCACTGCATAAAAATATCACATCTTTTTATCCATTCTTCAATTGATGGGCATTTAGGTTGTTTCCAAGATTTAGCTATTACAAATTGTGCTGCTATAAACATAGGAGTACATATATCATTGTGGTACGATGCTTTTAACTCTTCTGGGAAGATATCCAGAAGGATAATAGGTGAAGTGGGACCTCAAATCCTAGTTTTCTGAGGAATCTCTACACTGATTTCCACAGTGGTTGCACCAGTCTACACTCCCATCAACAATGGAGAAGGGTTACTTTATTCCCACAGCCCCTCCAGCATTTGTTATTCACTGATTTCTTGAAAATAGCCATTCTTTACAGGGTGAGGTAGAATCTCAGTGTTGTTTTAATTTGCATCTCTCAAATGACCAGTGATGTTGAACATTTTTTCATATATTTATTTACTATTTGTATTTCTTCACCTGAGAAGTGTGCATTCATCTCAGATGTGCATTTTCGGATTGGGTCTTTAAATTTGGGAGGTATGATTTTGTTCTGAGTTCTTTTTGTGTTCTCGATAGTAATCCTTTGAGGAAAAACCGGGAAATACTCTTTTTTCCAACATTGCGGGATGTCTGTTCACTCTGTTGGTGGTTTCTCTTGCTGTGCAAAAGCTTTATAATAAGATGAGATCCAAGTTGTTGATTCTTTGTGATAGTTCCTGTGCAATCAGTGTTTTATTCATAAAATCTTTGCCTCCACCAATGTCTTCAAGAGTTTTACCTATTATATCTTTCAGCAGATTTAATGTTTCTGTTTTAATATGTAGATTTTTAATCCATTCCAAATTTATTTTAGTGCATGGTGAAAGATATGGGTCAAATTTTAATCTTGAGCAATTACAGAGCCTATATTTCTAGATCATTTATTAAAGAGGCTATCTTTCTTCCAGTGAATGTGTTTGGCACCTTGATCAAATATAAGGTGGCTTGATATGTCTGGGGTTGTTTCTGCATCTTCTAATCTGTTGCATTGATCACAGTTTTATTTATTTATTTCATTTTATTTTTTGTAAATTCCATGCTGTTTTTTTTTTCTTTTAATCACAGTAGCTTTATACTAAAATTTCAAGTCAGGGGTTGTGACGTCCCCTGTCTTGCCTTGTGTTGCCCAGAATTGCCTTTGCTATTCTGGGTCTCTTCTGGTTCCAGAAGAATTTTAGGACTTTTTTTCCCTTTCATTCTGTGTGATATGCTATTGGAATTTTGATGACAATAGTGTTAAATCTGTATAACTGTTTTGGAAACATGGCTGTCTTCACTTATATTGGTTCTTCCTACCCAAAAGCAAGGTTGACTTTCCATTTTCTAACATCTTCTTCAATCTCCTTTTCCAGAATACCATAGTTTTCTTTTTTTGAAAAATTTTTTTAAAGATAGTAAAATCCAACAAAACATAACAGAATGAAGTCAATCAAAACAAAGCAGTAGAACTGGTACAGAACTTCTAAGAAAGATACTATGAAAATAATAGCTACTATAATATATCTTGTTATTTTCATAATAGTTGACCATTCCAACAGGTATAGTAAAATCAAACAAACAAACAAAAAAACCACAATAAAACCAGTAAAAACAGAGTATAAAATAAGGCCAAAAAAATTAATCAGAATAAAGCAAAACAATGAGAAAAATATTGGGCCTCGAAGACAAGACAGAAGAGAATCCTTCATTTTTGTTACATTGCGTATTGTCATCTTCCAAAGAGATGCTCAGGCTGTCAGCCCCAGGCCTGCAAAATGAACAAAACAATACTAGCATTTAGTTGTTTTATGTACCTTAGTTGCTATCAATGTAGCCAGATCTCCAAACAAGCAGGTTGCTTTACCAGGGTGGTGCGGGGAGGCCTTTGTCCTTGATTCTTAGCCCACGTGCTGGTAGGCGTATGGCAGGGGGGGCCACACGTTTCTCTTCCTGGGGTCCACACCAGTTGTGCAGTTCCCTGGAAGGCAGTCTTACTTGTCTCCTGGTTGGAGGCACTCAGGCCCAGTGGGGCAGGCTCCCGAGAAGCCCATTTCTTTCTCTTCCTGGAGTCCACGCCAGTTGCGCAGGCCCCTGAAAGGCAGTCTTACTTGTCTCCTGGTTGGAGACACTCAGGTCTGGTGGGGTGGGCTCCCAAGAAGGCCATTTCTTTCTCCCAGAGTACTGCAGTTTTCAATGCAGAGGTCTTCTACATCATTCATTAGATCGATTCCTAGGTATTTCATTTTTTTTGATGTCATTGTGAAAGGTGTCATTTCCCTGTTTTCTCAATCAATGAGTTTGTTATTCATGTAGAAGAAGCCTATTGATTTCTCAGTGTTGACTTTGTGTCCAGCTAACCTACTGAATGTGCTTATTAAATCCATGAGTGTTTTTTTTTGTTTTGTTTTGTTTTTTTTAGGGACGTTTTCGAGGTTATCTACGGAGAGTATCATGTCATCTGCAAATAATGATAATTTGACTTCTTTCTTTCCTATCTTCATTCCTTTCATTTCTTTCTTTTATCTAATTGCTCCTGCTAAAGTTTCCAGGACTATGCAGAATAAAAGTGTACACAGTGGATATCCTTGCCTTTTTCTTGATTTTAGAGTGACAGCTGTCAGTTTTTGTCCATTTAGTATGATATTGGCTAGTGGTTTGTCATAGATGGCTTTTATCACATTGAAATAACAGTCATTTATTTCAATTTTCTGTATGCTTTTTATCATAAATGAGTGACGACTTTGTCAAAATTGAGATGATCATATGATTTTTGTCTTTGACTCTGTAAATATGATATATTACTGCATTTATTGATCTATGTATGTTGAACCATCACTACACCACTGAGATGAATCCCAGTTGGTCATGGTGTATAATCTTCTTGCTGATTTGGTGTATTCTGTTTGCCAGTATCTTATTGAGGATTTCTGCATCTATGTTCATTTGGGAAATTGGCCTGTAATTCTTTTTCTTAGTTAGGTCCTCCTCCAGTTTTGGTATCGCTGTAATGCTTGCATCCAGAGTGAATTTGGGAGTATTGCTTCCTTTTCAATTTTATTAAAGGGTTTGAGAAGTAGTGGTGTTAGGTTTTCTTTAAATTTCTTGTAGAATTCAACAGTGACTACATCAGGGCCTGGGCTTTTCTTTGTTGGTAGGTTTTCAATTACATCTTTCGTTTCATTGATTGATATTGGTTTATTTAGGATTTTTACAACTTCTTAATTCAGCTTTGGTAATTCATATGTATCTAGGAATCTGTTCATTTCTCCTGCATTTTCCATCTTATTAGAATACAAGTTTTCAAAGTGGATATAGGTGATCTTCAGAATTTCTGCAGGGTCCATTGTGATTTCACTTTCATTCTTAATTACATGGATTTGAGGCTTTTCTGTCCTTTTTTTGATAAGGTTGTATAAAGGTTTGTGGATTTTATTTAATCTTTCAAAGAACAAGCTCTTCAATTCATTGACTATATTGTTTCTTTAGACTCCAATGCATCTATTTTTATCTATTTTTATTTATTTTTTATTTTTGTGGCACCAGGGGATCAAACTCACAACCTCTTGCCAGCCAGACAGGTGCTTAAGCTGCTGAGCTAAACTCCCGGCCCTAGTTTTTTTGAGGCAGGGTCGCATTATGTAGGACTCCTGTTGTAGCCGAAGCCAGCCTGGAACTCACAATGCTCCGCCTACCTCAGCCTCCTGAGTGCTGGGATTAAAGGCATGTGCCACCATGGCCGGCTCTCTAATGCATTTATTTCTGCTCTAATCTTTATAATTTCCTCCTTTGTATGAGATTTTGACTTAGCCTGCTCTTCTTTTCTTAGAAGTTTGAGGTTCATCATTTAATTGTTTCCATAAAATACATTCAAATATGGAAAAATGTTCTTCTGGATTGTATTCTTTTCTAATTGCCTTTTTATAATATTCTTTGTTGACTCATATTTGACACATTAACCTCTCCATTTTAAAAGGTGCTAGGAATTTACATTTCACTATATTTTTTATCTAAACATAAATTTCTCTTTATTTGTGGCTTGAAATTGTGCAAAAACCTTCCCAATCCATTAATCTTAGTTTGTTTCTTTTCCAACCTCTATATTAGACAAACAGTTCTACCTGCATGTTATCTCAACTTGAATTCTCATGTAAAACTCATATTAAACATATCTGATTATAAATTTTTGATTAACCACTACAAACTTTCATCTAAACACATATTGCTCAACTAAATAAATATTACCACCATTTCATTAAGAGTTGATTTGATGAATGTTGATACTGCTGCCTCTTTTATTTCCAACTCATAAATAAATAAATTACAATACTTTGCTTGGTCTTTAAGATTATGAATCTGTTCCCTTTTCTCATTTTCATCGTTATCCAATACCATCTTTCCAAATTATCTTTACTGTAGCCTTTAATATGATCTCACTGATTCTATTCTTGTTTTCTTTCAGTCTGTTCACACAACTGAAGCCAAATTCATCTCCTAAAATGAAAATTTGATAATATTTTAGCCCTAAAACTGTACTTCCCAGGCAGTGTTGTCTGTTCTCTTCCTTAAACTTCAGCTTTACCATATGTTTTTCTTTCCCTCTATTATAGTTATTTGTCCCTGTTTGCCAACTATTTCAAATTCTCCAGAGAACTTTTTATGATTATGCTTTTTTATTTTCATGAATTTAAGCATGATCACATGCTTTTCACTAGATATGAAATGTGATTCTTGTTAGTTTCAGGCAACTCTTTTAAACTGACATGAAATTATTATTGTTATATTACTAATGATCTAAAAGATGGAAGGTATACATATATGTACGCAGGTTGAGAAATATCCACTATTTTTAATCACTGAGATTCAAGGACTATTTACTTCTCTGCATTTTGTTTAGAATGGCTCAATCTTGCATTCAATGAAGACATCAAACCTCTTTCTACTTCTGCACAATGCATACATTTTTCTATTGCCAGAAATGCTTTGCCTGTCAGCTTTGAACTATTCAGTTTCATCTTATTAACTCTAGTTTATGTTCTTTAAATGGGAACTTCCTTAGTACATTAGATTGTACATTCTCAGAATTCCCCGATTTTAAGCAATTGTCATAAGTATATAGTTGTTTTGAAAATATTTGCATTAAATATTTATTTTTTAAATGTATGAACTGTTAAACTCATGAAGTTATAACCAAAGTCTGCCTTATTCACAAGAAAGAGCAAATACATACAGTCCTTTCTATATTGAAACAACTATCAGCTATTTCTGTACACAGTAAACCCAAGCTTATTGTCTCACAAAATTGAAGAATGAAATCAAAGACAAAACAGAGGAAGACAGAAAAATAGCTGCTAGTTGGGAGGGGTACTAATTGGGTAGCCAAGTGTCCTTCAATTTAGAGTTTTTATGGATAAGCAAAGCCCTGGAATTGCTCACTTGTGAGTGACCACCTAACACGGGTGGTTCTGTGTATTTAAAATGAACAAATGGAGCTCTTGTTCTCTAACCCAGTTACTCACTGTGTAGGGTTTAAAGGAAACTAGAATTTTAAAGAAAGACCCTTTATTTTGCACCTTAAATTCCTTGAAAAGCCTAACTGAGTAGAGAGGGACTGCAGTTCTCGTAGGTGGGAGAGGCTGCATTTTGTGTTGCTTGAGGAAATCTATTCTTGATCCAATGTCCTAATCCATTGTCTCTTGTTACTGTGATACTTATCAGTGTGAATGTTCACCCAAGTCTACCTCAGGCCATTTCCCTAGTTAGCTAGCTATTCACATGCTAACTAACCGAACTACCTTTGGCTTTATGATCTGAAGTAAAAAGCACTTTGGACTTATTTCAACCCCATCTTTAATTTCACCTGAGTTGTTTGATAGAACGCAGTATTGAACAAGTTATGACATTTCTTTTTCCTTTACTTTGCTTATCTGTAAGTGCATATCTTATCTGATTTGTGTTGCTTTAACATAATGACATAGACGGGCATTTATAAAAAAATACAAATTTATGTCTGGAAGTACATGATCAAGCAAGTAGTATTTGGTCTAGCAAAGGACGTATGTTGTGTCTTCACATGACAGATGGTTAAAAAGCAACCTAGGGCAATGGTGTGTGAAAAAGTTAAAGAGATTTAATTCATGTGAGGGAGTAGACCCTCAGTTTAATGACTTCTTAAGGTCCTAACCCCTTTTCATTATCACACTGACAATGCCTGAATTTGGTGTGGTTGTATAGCAACTCTATTAGATAGAAATTAATAGGCAGTTAGTCAGAGCTGGGCCCTTGAGGGAGTCTGCTCAGAAGGTGAGAACACACGGAAACTGGCAGGAGGTGCGTCTGAAGAAGGCAAGATCTCAAGATTAAAGTCACAATGACCAGATTTACAACCTTCCCTAAGGGATGAATGGATGTTTGAGATTACATTGTAATTGGCTCTACTCTTTTGGGATTTTCCATAGAAATAGACCATTACTTCACTATGGGTGTACCATCCTCTTATTATATGCAGTTAAGTTAGATAGACATACAATAGGCAGTGATACAGGGGTAGGCCCTCAAAGAAGCCAGTACAGAAGATAAGAAAACATTACAACTGTGGCTGGAATGCATTCCTTAAAGGACAGGCCTCAATATGAAGATGGATGGACTATAACAGCATACCTTCCTGAAGGATAAAAAATAATAACTGATATTCTAAATAGGTATTGTCAGGTTCAATTAGGGTGTGACTTTTCAAGCACCCAACCTGTTTTTCTGCAGCCACATTGTTCTCGGAAAAACTTCAGCTCCAGCACAAGTGCTGTCATTGGCAAACAATGGACAGGCTGTCATGAAGAGGAGATACATCAGAATATGAAATCTTCCCAGTGCCAGCACATCTGATAAAATCCACATCCCTACATTTGCACCAGGACTGGTGTTTGCTCAGAACTTCTCACATGAGATCCTTTGTGCGACCCCCTTATAGGATCCCTTTCCAAGACCTATAACCAGCCCCACTTTTCTACATTCCTGATGGGCAGTCTTTTTGTCTTCTGCTTACACCCAGGTATAATAAATCTTTTGTTTTGTTACCGTCACAGAAATGTGTTGGGTGATCTCTGGTGGTCTCTGACTTGCGTTGTTATTGCAGCCATCAGTCATCTGGGTGAGGAACTAAGACCATTTGACTCATTCCTTCCAAGAAAGATCTTTGTTCTTTCCATGAATACCTGCTACTTGACTTCCTTCCCCATTGTATCAATACTACCTAAGTGACTGTACTTGTAATCTTATTGATTGATCATAGTTTTGTTCTGCCTTGTACCCACCTCATGATTTTACTCTATAAAATTTCCTTTGAGAAGTGAGCTTGTGGGAAATTCACTTTTGGGGTCCCCTCTTGTTCCTCCCAGGCAGGATCTGTCTTCCCTTCAATAAAATGTTCTATTCCTAACCTCCATTGTTCTTCAAAATGTATTCTTCAATTTTGGGGAACACAAACTCAGTGCATTGAACATAGCAGGTTGAGAGCTAAAATGTTTCCATTGTATCATTGGAGGCCCTATATCATTTTCATATCACTTTCATCCACAAGACTAAGATAATGGATTATTAACCAAGGTTGATAATGCCATTCATATGCCTTTGATATATGCCCCACTTCCATATTAATCAATACTAGCTAAGGAGGTTTACTTGCAATCTTACTGATTGATTATAGCTTAACCCATGATGCACCCACCTCATGACTTTGCCCTAAAAATCATTCTTAGAGAGATGACCTCAGTGACAACCCATTTGGGACCTCTCTTGTGTCTCAGGAGCAATTCTTGTTCCCATTTCTACTCTGCATTAAAACTTACTTACCTTTAACCTCCTTTGTCCTTTGAAATTCATTCTTTGATTTCAGGAGACATGAACTTGGCACATCTGACATCTAACAGGTTGGGAGTTATATCTATCCTATGTCATGGCCTCATGAAAGTGGTAGTGTAGTGTTTATCTCTAAATTAAAGTGTTAAAACGATTATTATGATATCTGACATGAAATAGGTGAAAAATAATTTTTCTTTCCATACATAAAAGGTAAAATATCAAAGTTTGTGGTATCAGAGGCAGTTTCAATGGCTCAAATACAGAGAATTCTATTTTCTATATCATGTGATATTTCAAAAAATGTATCAATTTCCTCATCAGCTTCTTTTGTCTTATTCTTACTACCTCTGGGGTGCTAGAGTCTACTTCTGGAGGTGGTTTCTAGGTTTTTTTCTTTCCCAAGCAAAGAATTGGTCAAGACAAGCACAAATGGTAGCAAAATTTTTTAAAGGTAGTGTTACAGGCAACTGAGTTAGAAACATTATAGGCAGTCAGACAGGGCTAGGCCCTCAAAGGAACTGGAACAGAGGACCAGATGTCTTGTGACCTTGAAACCTACACAGACCCCTTGCTGTGGGCCAGATCTCCAGACAGAAGGCAAAACAAATGTAACCACACCCTAAGTATAAGCATTAGGGATTAGGTATGGATCATGTTGAGAAGCCAGGAATTACCATCCTAATCCCCTACAGAAAGTCACTGGTCCGTAAGAATGCTTACTACATGACTCACTTCCCTATTTGTCCCTGATTTGGTCAATTTTACCTAAACAATTAATCTTATTGGTTGACCACAGTTCTGTCCCAACTCATGCCCATCTGCCTTGTGAGTCCCCAGTTTTTCCCATCATGGTTTTATTCCATAAAAGTCATTAGAAAAGACAGTCTTTTGCAACCCACTTGGGACCCCTTCTGTCTGTCTGTCAGACAGAAGCTTTCTTTCTCTCATTAAATATTTCTGTTCTTAACCTCGGCTGTTCCTAAAATTCATTCTTTGATTTTAGAGAACACGGACTCATACTGGACATATAGTAGGTCGGGAGTTTCATTCCCCAATATCATTTGGAGGTCTTCCACTGAGATCGTTTCCCTGTATCAGTAGGATAAAATACAAGCTCTGCAGTAAAAGTAGGAAAATAAGTACACTCCACAAGGTGAGTGTGAACTACTCCTGAGACAGGGGATTAGGGCGTGGCGAAACTGGCTGGGCAAGCACGTGTGACCCGTTAATTGTAAATCCCTAGGATTCATGAGCAGAACAGTTCCCAAAGCCTTGCACATGGATGTCCAATGAAAATTTGAGCAGATTTGTGATATGATGACTTAGACTTAAAATCAACCTGAAGAGTGAGTGACATAAAAAGGACAGTCACTATTGTGTTTTTGCCATTGTGTTCTCTTTTGCATGGTGGCCCACACTCACATTGAGGGTATACTTCTTTTCCTACTTTTCTTGGCCCAGACTGACTCTGTAGAATCTGCTCCTTTATACTACCTTAAATAAAACTTTGCTACCATTTAAGATTGCCTTGACCAATTCTTTGTTCAAAACAGAAAGAGCCTGCAAATCACCTCTAGAAGGAGAGTCCAGCACTCCCAAACCCTGTAACAGAGGAAAAACAACTGTGTTTGCTGAAGATCATAAACAGTGAAATGGATGACAGAGAAACAATGAAAGTTTGCATGGCACAAAACTACTTTAATAATAAATTCCCAATATTTAGGTATCCTATATTTGATTACCTACTTCTCACTATTCCTTTCAAAGGGAGAAAGTTAAAATCCAACATTTAAGCCACTTTGCAATTCAAAAATCTAAGGAAACTAAAATTAAAATTGGATGTGGTGGTGCATACTTCTAATCTCAGCACTCTGCAAGTCCAAGACAAGAGAAACACAGGTTCAAACCCATCCAGGGCAATTTAGTGCCTTAAGAAGGCTTTCTTGAAATAAAAATAAAGAGCTAGGGATACATCTCAGTGGTGTCTAACATGAAGGAAGGAAGGAAAGAAGGAAGGAAGGAAGGAAAGAAGGAAGGAAGGAAGGAAAGAAGGAAGGAAGGAAGGAAGGAAGGAAGGAAGGAAGGAAGGAAGGAAGGAAGAAAGAAAGAGGATTAAAATTCAAAGTTTAATTTTTCAGCTCTTTTAGATTAATGTTCAGAGAAATTAAAATCAAAATGTTCCATTTAATAATCCTCTTTTGCTAAATTTCTGTTAGAAGGTTTCTAAATGCTGGAGAACAGGGGTCATTTTTCTGTTGTTGTATCATCATTCTAAAATGAGTAGAGTTTGATCAAGTATTTATATCAGTCAGGGTGTAGTGTCTGGTGTTCTCTACTTCAAAATATCCAAAAGTTTATGCTCAATGAATAATGTAGCCCTGGTCTTACATCTGCCAAGTTTAGTACCATTTTATAGAAAAGACCCCTATCTGTAGGTTTTCTTGTTTGGCCATGAGGAAACCAAAGTGTTATAGTTGAGTGGACCAAAAATAGCTCAGGTTCTTGTGCACAACAAAGAAAGAATAGCCAAGCATACACCTCATAGTACGTAGTAAGTAGTTACATTTGTTGAAGATCCTGGGATAGTAGCAGGAACAGGGAGAAGGGAAAAGGGAAAAAGAGCATGAAGGGAAAAAGAGACTTGAGGGTGAAAAGACAAAGGGGCTCTGTGAATTCATCTGTGAATGGGATAAAAGGGGAGACTCAGTAATTCAGGCTTCTGGTATTTATAGGCTCAGACACCACTGATCCAAGGTGCCTCTCTCTGCCTTTCTCACTCTCTCTCCCTCCCTCTCTTTCTCTCTCTCTCTCTCTCCTCCCTCTGATATGAGCAATATGTGTGATCTCCTAAATTTAGGCCTGGACAATCATTAGGGTGGTGTTTGGTTTATGGTTGAATGGGGAGAAGGAAGTTGGCTCCCACAACTTTCCTGTTTTAGGATTATTGAAACATGGGTAATCATTAGTGTGTGGTGCTCATAGCTGAGTGAAGGGAGCAACTCATTTAGTTCCTTTGTTTCTAACTGTACTAAACAGTTGTAATCACTGAAGACAGGTCCCCCAAATCCGGGGAAGTGGGCAGAGGGAAAGAGATGGGTGGAAGCCATCATGCTTACTCAATTACTTTCTGAAACTAATCTTCAATCTGATGAGTCAATCCTCATCTCTCCCTGGATGGAACAAATGAGGAGAAAGAAAGAAGACAAAGATAGTATATTAAAATGTTAGGCAGCTAGTTAGACAGAAGTAGGTGGGCCTAAGGGACAAAACAGCATTCATTTTCAGTTAAAAAACAAAGACTTCAATGTATAATACACTTAAAAATACATTTAATAATTCGTTAGGTCTCAGACCCCAGGTGATCTCACAGAGCACAATGACATTTTAAGGGAACCCATGATGGGCAGAGGATATAGTTCAGTGGCACAGAAACTGCCTGGCAGGTACGAGGTCCTGCATTTGATCCCTGGTACAAGAGAAAAAAATGGTAAAGTATGCACATCCCTTCTAATACTTGGCCACCTGGTTGTCTTGTCCCAAAACAGGGAGCACTGCATTGCTAACCTCTGTAGCTTATAGACCAATCATACCAGGAAGGAAATATTCTTTAAAGAGAACTGTTATAAATTAAACTTTCATAAATTTCTTCCATCATTTTCTTACCTGTTTAAAGTTCCTGAGGAAATATCGACCATATGAAAAGGATAATTCCTAAGTAATTTCTAAGTAAAATGCTGATAAACATCGTACTTCCCTGAAGCCCCAGGTGCAACTTTTGTGTGCAAAAAAGGCATCCAAACTAGCACTGGGTTCAGATGTCTTCATGGCACTGCCCACATTCTCACCTGATGGTGTAGCTCTCCATCTACTTCACAATAAATATTACGTAGACCTCTGAGTCATTACCCATGTGTCTTAAGCGAATTTCTTCAGCAAGAGCACAAAGAAAGAAACACCAAGAAGTGAGACGGACTTTCCCGTGACAGCAGGAAAAACTACTTTTCCACAACATTGTATATAACAAAAAATCATGGAGCAGTGGAATTTAACGATTTAGGGTGTGGAAATATAAAATATAGAAAGTGTCGTATTTCAAAGTTCTTTGTTCCATGTCCCCCGTATGAAGCAATTTTTCTTTACCATTTTACCAATGTTGTATTTCTTCTTGTTTTCGAAACACTTGATTCACATTATAACCTTTCTTTTTCAGATCTCTGAGTATAAGATAGTCCCTTTTGTGTTTAAGCTATTGATTTCTTTAAATTCTTCAATAATTGATACCTTCTAAAAGTACTGTCATGTGTTGATAGCCACCATCTCAAATCTTTTTCATAGTTATTATGTTTCACAGGTTTTTACTTCTCAGAGATCTTGAATCTTATAATACTTACAGTTAATGCCCTGAGTGAGTGGAGTTACAAAACTTACTACATGGACTTGACATATTTTATGTCTATTAGAAGATTGTCAGACATATAATGCTGGTGTGTCTGAGCTGTCAAAGAACTGATAATTCCTGAGTATTAAGTCAATCATTAGTACCATTGATGTAAGCAAGTACTTTTGGGGGACTTAGAGCAAAGATTTTCTCCCATGTATCATTATTTTAATAATTACATGAATGAAAATTCCAATTAATTAAAAATGCATTTAGAAACCTAGCTTCTAAAAGTTAGAGAAGAACTTCTGTTAGATGAAAAATTTTAGTACTTATCTCTGAATAGAAATTTCTAAACTACCAAGACAGTATTCTGGGAATTTTGAATCTAATGCATTGAAAGACAGTTTGATTGTTTGAAGCTTTCCACAAATTGAAAATTATTTTAGCAAACACTGTTTCATTAGAGTAAATATAAAGCAGCATAAAGATAGTGAATTCAAAAACAGAAGTTGACATTTAAACAATGCAGTTTCATCAATTTGGCCTTTCATTTATTCATTTATTATGTGAAGCTCCTTCTAATTCTTTCTGTCAGTTGCAACAAATTAGCATTTATACCTATGGAAAAAACATATCTCAGAGTGCTATATCAGCATTTATTATTTTTAAAAAGTGCTATCTCAGTATGTTTGCCTTTGCTTCATGATGGTTGTTTGTGGCATAACATTATCTTCACAATGAAAAATACCCAATGTAATGCTTGTATTTGCAGTACCTAAAAACTAAATGTTAATGTGCTTGTTTTATAACCTTTCAATAATAATAATAATGATATATTAAGTTAATATATAAAGTTTTATAAGATTAAGATAATATAAGGTTAATATATAAAGTTAAAATTTTGACTTTGGGTAAAAGCTAGCTCCACAATCTTGATCAATCCCCACACTGAAAATGTGAATTCAGTGTAAAGAATTGAAGGAATTGTAGGGGTTCTAAAGAGTAAGACTTCTGGTAACAAGGCTTATGGGAAGGACACCCAGAAAAGTGAGTTGGTCATATAAGTTTATTTTTTTCTAAACTTAAGTACAAATGACACAAGACATGACTGAGAAAATTGAGAGAATTAGCTGTTGGTGAAGATAATCCACAAATAGCCCCATGGGTAAGAAAGGCAAAAAATGGGATAAGGCTACCCTGTGTGTTCATACGTGTGTGTGTGTGTGTATGTGTGTGTGTGTGTGTAAGAGACAGAGAAGGAAAGAAAAATAAAGAGACAGAGGGAAACAGAGAGAGAGAGAGAGAGAGAGAGAGAGAGAGAGAGAGAGAGAGAGAAAGAGGGAAAGAGAGAGAGGGGAACTAGTTTCAAATTTCTGGTTTAAGAACACAAATACAAGGTTTTCTATGCTCTAGAATAAAGAAATGCCCAGAGAGAACTGAAATTATGGAATTAGGGATATAGACTGTGCCTTTTGTTGTGATGAGTGAAAAAATCATTATCAAAGGATCATGCAAATGTTGGAAGTTAAATATATTTTAAATTGTAAAAATATATTTAAAATAAAATAAATAAAATTTGGTAAATCCCCACAGTTAAATTCTTCATAGTGAAAAAAATGAGGTTATATTAAGTTTTGTTGGAAAGCGAATTTGCCAGATGCCAGTCCCTCCCTGTGAGTCAGCACCAGTCACAGGTCATGGGGGGGAGAATGAGACACCAGACCCTTCTGGTGCATGGACTGGGAGACAAGAAGAGCCAAGTTTCTCCCTACTCTCTATAAGCAACTGGCTGATCTGGAGAACCACAGTCTGAGATGATAGCTATTGAAGTAAAACAAATTTAATACTTGTAGTATTTTAGTGTTTCATTGACTTTGCAGACCTAAATCCAGTAGTCTGATTATCTGCTTAGAGGATAACAATACAGAATATAGCATCTATGGGGGATTTCCTTCTGAAGATGATAGCCATTGTTAATTCTCTATTATCTTGTTTTAAAGTCCTGTATTGTTTGCATTTTTTTTTTTTTTTTTTTTTGCAGCACCAGGGATCAAACTCACAACCTAGCATCTGCCAGGGCAGGCGCTTAAGACACTGAGCCGAACTCCCAGCCCTAGTTTTTTGAGGCAGGGTTGCACTATGTAGCTCAGGCCAGTCTTGTGCTTGCGTTGTAGCCCAAGCCAACCTCGAACTCACAACGCTCCTCCTACCTCAGCCTCCCGAGTGCTGGGATTAAAGGCATGTGCAACCACGCCTGGCAAGGTTTGGTTTTACTCTGTTTTGTCTTGTTTGATTTTATATCTGATGGCATGAGACACTATTTCAAAGTAGTAAGATACATTATGGTAGCCATTGTGGATTTACTTTTATATCATTTTGAAGTCCTGTATTGTGTTCATTGTTTTGTTTTTATTGGTCCTATTCTGTTCTATTTTGCTTGATTTTACTATGTGTGATGGTATAGGTAGATATTTTGAAGACAACAAGAGGCATTATAGTAACCATTGTCATTTCCTATTATTGTTCTGAAATCCTGTATCACTTACTCTGTCTTATTTTGATTGGTTTTATTCTGTTTTGTTTTGCTTGGTTTTATTCTCTTTAAAATAAAAAAATTATACAAAAAAAGAAAGTGGAGATGCAAGATAAATGCTGTTAAATATAACAAGTAAACTACTGTGTTCTATAAGCCACTCTTTTGTGATATGAATAAAGCAGGCAAGTATGTTTATATATAGACTATTGAAATTTACACGAGAAAGGAGGAAATATGATTGGCTTTTGGAACGATAACTGGAGTATTGTTGAGGATATGGTCACTACATATTCTTCTGGAGTTTGAACTACTTCATTAATATTTCACATCGACACATTTAAAAGACACTAGTGGAAAATTCTCTGATGGAGAAAAATCTGATAATCAGTCATGAAACAGTGTTGAGGCAATGAGCCAGCCATTGTTATAGGAAAAAAAACACATAGATAATTGAATATGTCAGGATGTTAAATTAGAATTAGAATACAACCTTTTCAGACTGGGCTAAAGGTTTGGATTTATTTTTAAGTAAGTAAAAATAAGTCATTACATATTTATGTACAAAAGAGGGACAATGAAATCAGTACATGACAGACATTATTTTGGCAGTTTTGGTAGCTAGAAAGGAAAGAGCTTAGATGCAGTGATGAGTCTATTCCAAGGCTACAGCAAATGTATTGAAAGATGGTACTAAGAAGTTCTAAGCTAATTCAGGTGTCATTGAATAAATGCAATATATTATAGGAACCAGAGGAAATTTAATCTCTGAGAGCAATCTTCTAAATCTTCTACTGTCAGCCTGGCAAGATGCCTGAATAATGAAAAAAAGGGGTTTATTGCTTAAAAGATGAAAAATTAAAATTTATAAATAATAAAAGTGAAATACATACATTTGGAGAAACCTATGTATCGAATTAGCTAAGTTTTTCTCCCTAAATACCAAATATCAGCAGAGTTTTAGTTTTTTTGCTTAAAATAACAATAGTTTTAATTATGCAGAATCAAAGCTTTCAACAGAAGTATGAGTAGTAATATCCTATGGTACATGACTGGGAAATGGCAACATGTTTCATAACAGTGTTTTTAAAACTTATTAAAACATAACAGGAGTTCTGTTTCTGGGAAGAGAAAGTGTATGTATTTTCCTCATTTCTCCTTGCCCATGGCAAGAATTACATAGAGCAGATGATAGACTTGCAGTTATCTTGGGATCCATGCAATGATATGGCAGTGAGTTCCCTTTTTTCTTTTTACCTTGTATATACAAGACTTGAATTAAGAAGCTAGGAATCCAAAATACCAATGCATTCACACAGCAAAAGTCCCTTCACTCCACCCAAAAGCCTATTTTCTTTAGCCATATGTCCAGGAAATGGGCAGAATAGCAAGACTGAAATGTTTTCGACAATGAAGAGTAGACTATGTAAATATCAAAGAAAAAGTTACGTTCATTTTCATTCACTCCAGCATGATGAAGTGAGGCCTTCATCCTGGTTAATCTATGAATGACTCTTCAACCTTTCCACCAGAAAGTTCAATGAGGAAGACATGGCTTTCATCTGCTCTAGATAGTAAGGAATTCTTTCCTGATCACTAACTAGAATGAAAGTGGAGAACATATTGGAGTCTGGACTTCCAACCCTATCTGACAGCAGGCATAGTATCCCAACCCACTGAAATGGTGGCTAGAGAAGCTTAATGGAGAATCAGAAGTTGTGCTATTCCCCCATTTCTAGGGGTATCAAGAACACCCATTCTGGTGCAGTTGTGGCAGGTCCTAGAGTTTGCGAACTCTGCCCAGCAAGGAGCAAGGTACTGGCACCTTATGCTGGGGGCACGCCCAGGCTTGCCCCATGCTCCAGAGTCTCTGAATTCCTTGCAGCCAGACTCAAAGTCCTGGTGGTGCCGCACTCTGGGGTGCACTCCACCCAACCTCCTGCATCCCAGGGATTCCAACCCCCACCCAGTAAGGCGGTAGGTCCAACAACACACTCCGGGAGTGAGCCCTCACTAGCTGCACAGAGGATCAAGCTCTGCCCAGCCCAGTGTCCCAGCACAATCCATCAGGGGAATGCCTGGCCAGCCTCACAGGACACAGAGGCACTGAGCCCAGCCCAGCCCAGAGCCCCAGAGCTGCTCATCAGGGAGTGGCCAGCATAGCTGCAGGGCCTTGGAGAATTTGAGCTCTGCCAATTAGAAAACAAGACTTGAGCTCCATTGTTCAGGGGTGCAGCCACATGGCAGGTCCTAGAGGTTGCAAATTCTGCCTAGCCAGGAGAGGTCACTGGCACCTTACACTAGGGGGCATGTTCGGGCTCACCCCATGCTCCAGAGGCTCTGAACTCCTCACAGCCAGACTCAAGGTACTGGTGGTGCCACACTCTAGGGTGCACTCTGCCTAGCCTCCTGGGTCCCAGGGATTCTGAACCCCATGCAGTAAGGTGGTAGGTCCAGCAACACACCCCAGGGGTGTGTCTCTGGTAGCCACTTGTGTTGCAGAGGTTCTGAATGAGAGGGTTCCCCCACCCGGGATCCACCCAGCCATAATGGCAATGGTGAAATGATGAGTCATCATGGTTCCTAGCTCCTTCTTCCCAGCAATTTCCATGACTCCTTCTTCCCACAAACCCTTGCCAAAGCCTATGCACATGAAAAATAGCCCAATCACCTGTCACTACCTCCCAAGAAGGTTACTTCAACTTCCTAACTCCCGCCTCTGCCTGAGCTTAGTCCAATTCCATTAGACCACTAACTTCTAAGGAAGTTACATCAACTTCCTAACTCCCTCCTCTGCCTGAGCTTAGCCCAATCCCCTTTGGCCACTACCACTTAAGGAAGTTACATTAACTTCCTCCGTCCGAATTTACTTAAGCCAGTCCCCCACCATGTGCTGGCAGAGAGTCATCACAGAGCCCTTCCTGTGGTGACTTCCTCTGTGCCTGCATTAAACTTTTTCCACTCTGCTGCCTCCCTTCTCTGATTTTTGCACCACTTTAGATTGAGCACCCCAACATTTTACTCAATCACTGAACACTACACAGCCAGGTTCTAGGCCCCAAGGACAAGCTCCAGAGGTGTGATGCTGCTAGCTACAGTGGATACAAACTTTATCCAGCCCAGCATCCCAGAGCAAGCCAATAAAGTACATTAGGGAAACATGTGGTGAGTCTAACAGACCACAGAACACAAGGATCCAGTATCACAGTCTGGTGGTGTGCTACAGCTAGCCACAGGGATATTGGAGGATTGTAACTCTACCCAGCACAGTGTTCCAGTGCAATCCATCAGGAGACTGCCTGCCCAGCCACACAGGTCCCAGAAGAAAATGACAAAACAAAAGACCAAGAGGCAGTCTCAATCCCCCAGCCCACTGAGAACAAACCTAAGAGACACTGAAATGGAAGACACTGAGAGTCACACAATTGAACTTTCTGAAATGATAGCAAATGAAGCAAAGAAACAACTCCATGAAGCTATAGAGCAACTCAAATCAGAAATAATCTCTCAGCTAAAAATTGAAATGACAATCATTATGAAATAAGTGTTATGTGTATTTAAAGAAGATCAAGATAAAAAAATAAAAGAACATAAAAAAATGATGGAAACTTTGAATGAACAAAATCAAACACAAATAGAATGCATGAAGCAGATTCAAAAGGAAATTCAGGAAGTGAAAAATTCCACTGAAAGTTGGCAAAACCACTTGAATGAAGCTGAAGATAGTGTCTCAGACCTTGAAGACAGCATGGAAGCTTACAATCACACACAAAAAAAGATCTTTTAAAAATAACAAGGAACCAGGAAATAACATCTCAACAGCTGCAAGATGATGCAAAGAGAAATAATATAAGGTTAATAGGTGTCAATGAAAAAGCGGGGGTCAATACTAACGACCTGCAAAGACTATTTGCAGGAATAATAGCAGAAAATTTTCCAAACATGGGAAGAGAATCTGATACATAAGTAAGCGAGGCATACAGAGCCCCAATTAACCATAACCAAAATAAATCTTCACCCAGACATATAGTAATTAGGGTATCAGAAATGCAGCACAAGAACAGAATATGAAAAGTGGTCAGAGAAAAGAGACAGATCACCTATGAAGGAAAGTCTATCAGAATTACAGCAGACTTCTCAACACAAACTTTTGAGTCAAAAAGAGCTTGGAGTGAAGTATTTCAAATCCTGAAAGAAAACAACTTTCAACCCAGATTGGTGTATCCTGCAAAGCTATCTTTAAAAATTCATGGAGAAATAAGATACTTCCATGACAAAGAAGAACTGAAGAAATTTATGACCACCAAACCAACACTACAAAGAGCACTGAAAGACACTCTAGAAAGAGACAAAGATAACTACAATCTTCAGAAAAAGAACAAAAGGAAACCACTAAGCAGGGCAAACAATTAAACAGAAAATGTAGAAAAGTGCCAACAGAAAGATATCATGACAGGGATGAGTCAGTACATATCAGCTGTATCAATCAATGTAAATGGTATCAACTTACCAATAAAAAGAAACAGACTGGAAGAGTGGGTTAAGAAACAAAATCAACAATATGCTGCATACAAGAAGCACATTTAACTCAAAAATAAACTCACGGACTAAGAATCGAAGGCTGGAAAACAATACTCCATGCAACAGGATCCCAGAAAAAATCAAGGGTAGTTATTATGTTAGTGAACTTCAATCCAAAAATGATCAAACGAGATAAGGAGGTCACTACATACTTGTTAGGGGCAAACTTAAAGAGGAAGAGATTACAATCATAAATATATATGCACCAAATATGGGAGCACCTAACTATGTAAGACAAATCTTAATAGACATGAAAAACCAAATAAAGAATAATACAGTTATAACAGGGGACCTTAACACCCCACTGTCACAAAGAGACAGATTGACCAAACAAAAAATCAGCAAAGAAATAACAGAACTGAATCAAACTTGTGAACAAATTGACCTAGTAGATGTGTACCAAGGGCTTCACCCATCCACATCATAATACACATTTTTCTTAACTGCACATGGTTCATTCTCTAAAATAGATCATATACTAGTCCACAGAACATGCTTAAGTAAATGCAAAGGAACTGAAATAATTCCATGCATATTATCTGACCATAGCACAAAAAAATTGGAAATGAATGACAAAAAAACCCACAAGAACCCTGTAAACACACGGAAATTAAATAATCCTTTCTTAAATAATCATTGGGTCACAGAATAAATTAAAGAAGAAATTAAACAATATCTACAATTGAATGAAAATGCAAATACAAATTATCAGAACCTGTGGGACACAATGAAAGCAGTCCTCAGAGGGAAATTTATAGCACTAAACACCCATATCAAAAAAAAAAAAAAGGAAAGAACACACATAAACAACCTAATGCTGCACCTCAAACTTCTAGAAAAAGAAGAGCTAGTGAAGTCCAAAGCCCAAAGAAGGAAGGAAATTATCAAGATCAGAGCAGAAATTAATGCAATTGAAACTAAGAAAACAATACAAAGAATTAATGAATCAAAGACTTGGTTCTTTGAAAGAATAAATAAAATTGATAAACCCCTAGCCAACCTTATCAAAAGAGGAAAGAACAAAACTCAGATCCATGCAATAAGAAATGAAAGGGGGAAAACACTACAGACTCTGTGGAAATACAGAAGATCATCAACACCTACTTCGAAAACCTTTACTCAGCAGGGTGTGGTGGTGCACGCCTTTAATCCCAGTACCCAGGAGCCTGAGGTAGGTGGAGCTTTGTGAGTTTGAGGCTGGCTTGGGCTACAACATGAGTGTAAGGCTGGCCTGAATTATATAGTGCAACCCTCTCTCAAAAAGCTAGGGCTGGGAGTTTGGCTTAGCAGCTTACCCACCTGCCTGATAGGCATGAGGTTGTGAGTTCCATCCCTGGTGCCACACACACAAAAAAAAAAAAAAAAAAAAAAGAAAATCTTTACTCATACAGTTTCAATAACACAGAAGAAATGGACAGATCCCTAGAAACTTTTGAATTACCAAAGCTGAATGGAAAAAATGTAAAACTGCTGATTAACCCAATCTCGGCTAATGAAATTGAGAATGTAATTAGAACTTTACCAACAAAAAACCCCAGGTCCTGATGGATTCACTGCTGAATTCTACAAGAAATTTAGGGAAGACTTAATGCCAGCAATCCTCAAACTCTTCAATGAAATTGAAAAGGAAGCAAGTCTCCCTAACTCATTCCTAGAAGCAAGTATTATCCTAATACCAAAACCAGAGAAAGACCCAACCAAAAATGAAAATTACAGACCGACCTCCCTAATGAACATAGATGCAAAAATCCTCAATAAAATACTGGCAAATAAAATACATTAAGGCATCAGGAAGATTATACACCATGATCAAGTGGGATTCATCCCAGGAATGCAGGAGTGGTTCAACATATGCAAATCAATAATGTAATACACCATATCAACAGGGCCATATGACAAGAATCGCATGATTATCTCAATAGATGCAGAAAAAGCTTTCTACAAAATCCAACACCCATTCATGATAAAAACCCTACAGAAAATCTGAATAGATGGTTTCTACCTCAACCTGATAAAAGCCTTATACCATAAACCAACAGCCAACATCTTACTAAATGGAGCAAAACTGAAAACTTTCACCCTAAAAATCAGGAAAAGACAAGGATGTCCATTATCACTGCTCCTATTCAATACAGTTCTGGAAATATTAGCCAGAGAAATTAGACAAGAGAAACAAATAAAGTAAATGATAAGAAAGGAAGAAGTAAAATTATCATTAATTGTAAATGATATGATACTCTACATAGAAGACCCCAAAAAATCCATTGAAAGACTTCTAGATGTAATAACTGAATTAAGTAATGTTGCTGGACACAAGGTCAGCACTCAAAAATCAATAGCATTCTTGTACACAAACAACAAATTCACTGACAGAGAAATAAGGGAAACCACACCCTTCACCATAGCATCCAAAAAATGAAATACTTAGGAATCAATCTAACAAAGGGAGTAAAAGATCTATACAGTGAAAATTACATTACTCTAAAAAAAGGAAATCAAAGAGGATTTCAAAAAATAGAAAGATATTCCCTGTTCATGAATAGGAAGAACAAACTATGAAAATGGCCATTCTTCCAAAACTGTTATATAGATTTAATGCAATCCCAATCAAAATACCACTTGCATACCTCACATAGGTAGAGAAATCATTCCTGAAATTCATCTGGAACCAGAAGAGACCTAGAAGCACAAAAGCAATTCTGGGCAACAAAGGCAAGGCAGGAGGCATCACAATTCCCGACTGAAACTATATTACAAAACTACTGTGATAATAACAGCATGGTACTGGAATAAAAACAGACGTAATGATCAATGGAATAGATTAGTAGATGCAGTCACAACTTCAAACACACTCAATAAGCTCTTCTTTGACAAACATGTACATTGGAAGAAAGATAGCCTCTTTAACAAATGATGCAGGAAAACCTGGCTTTCTATATGCCATAAACTACAACTAGATTGAAGACTATCACCATGCACTAACATAAAGTCAAAATGGATCAAAGATCTGAATATTAAAACAGAGACACTAAATTTGCTGGAAGGCAAAGTAGGTAAAAATCTTGATGACATAGTAGTAGGCAGAGAGTTTACGAACAAAAATCAAACTGCATGGGAAATACTTCCCAGAATCAATAACTGGGATCTCATCTTATTAAAAAGCTTTTCCATGTCAAAGGAAATCTCCAACAGAGTGAAAAGAAAACCCACGAATTGGGGAAATATCTTAGCCAATTGTCCCTCAGACAAAGAATTTTAAAAAATCAGACCTCTAAAAGGATCCAATTCAAGGATCCAATCCAAAAATGAGCATCTGCAATGAATACACACTTCTCAGAGGGAGAAATGCAAATGGCAAATAAATATATGAAAAAGTGTTCAACATCAATGGTCATTCAGGAAATGCAAATTAAAACAACACTGAGATTCCATCTCACTCCAGAAAGAATGGCCAAGATAAAAAAATTCAACCACTAACAAATGTTGGAGGGGCTGAGGGGAAAAAGGAACTGTCCTAAACTGTTGGTGGGAGTGTAGACTGGTGCAACCACTGTGGAAATCAGTGTGGAGATTCCTAAAGAAGCTAGGATTAGAGATGCCATTTGACCCAGCTGTTCTGCTTCTGTGTATTTTCCCAGAATTGAAAACATCATACCACAGTGATATTTGTGCACCCATATTTATAGCAACCCAATTTGTAATAGCCAAGTGCCTGTCAATCAGGAATGGATAAAACTGATGTGGTATTTTTATAAAATGGAGTACTACTCAGCTATCAAGAAAGATTGCATTGAGACCTTTATAAGTAAATGGACAGGACTTATTGCCATACTCAGAAGTAAGCTAAATCAAATCCACATGGTGTAAATACCATATCATCTCCCTAGTGTATGAAACTGAAACTGTATATATGATCCAAAATCTACAAGAAATACTGTGTAAGGATAAGAAACTGCTCAAAGAGCAAAAGTAACTGAGAAAGGGAAAAGGAGGAAAGAAGAGGGAAAAAGAAAAAGACATAAATCTGTATATGTGTATATGTAAGATAGCTAAAATGACTATACTGCTGAATGCATTAGTTATTGAGAAAAAATGGTTAATACTCATATAATTAGATCAATTCTACATATCTATGTCTGTTAATGCAAACAACCATGTTGAAGGTAATGATACCCAATATTGCAACAATTTTGAAGTTTCTATCATCTTGTTTTGTAAACCTATGATGTTATTGTTGCTGATTTGTTGTTGTCATTTGTTTGTATCTTTTGTTTTTTTGACTTTCTTTTGTGAGTCTTTTTTCTCTTAAAAAAAAAAGAACACCCATTCTGAAGTTAGTGGAGGCCTTGTGAGGAGCAGTAATATGACATTTCTACCTCTGCTGGTCAAGAACCTTCTATGAAGGCACAGTGGGAAATCAAAATTCCCAGCACTTCTGAGAAGTAATGAGGACCCCTCCACCTCAAGTGTTACCTGCATCTGAATGAGGAACCTGGACATCATCACAAATGGAAATAATGTATTGGCATATTATCTACCAACCCCCAAGTTCCTTTGCTGAAACAGTGTTAGAGGAAATCTGTTAAAATACATTTAATACGATCTGGAATCTTACAATATAGAGACAATATGTTGAGATTGCAGATGCAATTGACTAGTCATCTGGTAAAAGGAGGTTTCAAAATCAATGACAAAGGACAATCAAAGGAATCCAATACTCATTTGAAGGACATGGTCAAATTATCTGACAATTATTTTAAAGTGGCCATAATAAAAATACCCCAACAAGCAATTACAAGATCTCACTTTTATATCATACATTGACACTCAAATCATTTGTTTCATTTGGCAAAATGAACTAAAGACTAGACAATGAAGAGTTTTGTTTTGGTTTTGTTTTTGATTTTTTTAGAGTCAGGACAATTGAAAGAAATCACAAACAAATCATGCAACTGAGAACAGAAAAATTAGAAACAATTTTATGTGAAAACATAAATACTTGTTTTACTCTAACATTTACTACAATAACTATACACAAATTATAAAAAGTTAAAATTTATTGAAACTTGAGCATACAATACAGACCACCCATAGCACCATTCAAAGTGGGAAGAAATGTAAACAAAGGTAATATGCAGAATTAAGCATAACTACTACAATTAACTGTAGCCACTTCCTGTTTTTATTGTGGTAAGCACAGCTGTTATGCATATTCTCTCCGAAGTAAATTGCAAATAAATGTTTCACTGTATTTTTCACCATATATAATGTAACTTTCAAACTATTGAACTGTTTATATAGGGGTAAATTTTGTCATCAATTATAGGAATTATGTTTTGGGAGAGTCAAAAGTTCCATTGTGTGGAGGTCAGTACTTCTAACATCACATTGCTTAATGTCCACTATTTTATTTTTAATCTAGATTTACACATAACAACATGGAGGAAGTCCTTGCCTTTTGTGCACCTTGATGACACTGAGTATATTCTGCAATTGTGGGGTACAGGTCAGCCAGTCTGGTTTTCAGAAGAAATGATAGGAGTTTTAACTCTTTCTTTTAAGAGTAAGAGTTTCTGGAATTACACTGTAAAACTTGGGATAAGCTTTGTGCAAAAGAAGTAATGAGAATTTAAATAAAAAGGGGATATGAGTAATTGTAGCTAATGTATTACAAGTTTTAAGAGACAAATTCATTGATCAATATGTTTAATAAATATTTATTAAACTCACTGTGTGGTTCAAATACTGCACTGAATATTAGAGAGATATTAATGGTTAACAACGAATCTTGTTTCTAATTCATAGAGTTTTTATGAATGCAAGGTAAGACATGTTAATAAAATAGTTATGTTTTTTGAACACTTAAGTAAGTACAATCTAAAGTAAGTGCCTTGAAGGAAGTTATTACAAAGCTGTGTGACAGTGGTTAAAGGGCATTGGGTTTAAATTGAACTCAGGATTGGTTTGCTCTCTGGATGGAAAGCTGGAGTTGGAAACCAAAAGATGTTTAAGGTCTAACTAGGTGAGGGGATCAGGAGGCAGTGGGAAAAGACTATGTAAAAGGGCTCTGGAAAGAAGTAAGAAAATGAAGAGGGGTTGTATGACTGTACTCCACTGAAAGAGGAGGAGAAAATGCTTTCCTCTGACTTGCAACCCACAATGAAGATTCAGTTCTTTATTCACAGAGCAGTAGGGCAGCATTCAGTAACATTAATTAGAGCAATATATGGAAAGAGATCAGAGTGTAAAATTAATCTTTAAAAATTAGAATTTTAAGGCTGGATCAAGTGATACATGCCTGTAATCTCAGCACTCTGGGAAGCTGAGGAAGGAGCAATGCAAGTTTCAGTATAGACTCAATAAATTAGTGGCTCACTGATACTTTGTTCCATAATAAAAAACAAAAAATGTTAGGAATGCACTTCACTCTGAAGGCCCTGGCTCAATCCTCAATACTAAATAAATAATAAATAAACAGATTTTTTAAAAGAAAAGATGACCTGTTTTTTTTTCAGTTTTCTCATGATGCAAGCACTTCCACCCTCAGCCTTGGTGCCAAAGATTCACACATTCCCCCTGGCCCTCTGGTGGGCTCAGACTAGGCTAAATCTGTATATACTTGTTTCCTGCCTATCAGTAGGCTGGGACATCTGGAAAGTCACTGACAAATAAGGAATGATTTATCTAGACCAAAATTCAAAAAGGACACAGCTAGAAGTAGAATCTTAAAATCAAAAGTGTATGAAAACCATAGAAAAGATGCTTTCAACTCTCACATTAAATATCAAATTTAATTAATCACTAGGTAAACATTTATAATTCACCTCTGTTCTGGTAGAGCAAAGAACCCAGCTGAAAAAAATAAAATGGATATTTAATTACTTAAATTGCCTCTAAATCATCTTCATAACAAGGCATAACATGCATACCTGGTAAAGAGTCATGCAAAAAGAATTTCTCATGTACTTCCTGTTTGTAATACCTAGTATCACAGAAAAAAATAAAAGCAATGTTGATTTTTCCCATGTAGCCTAACTCAAATCTCAACTCTAGAGATAGATGAACTATAAAAATGAAATACAGTCAGTTAAAAATATAAAACACTTCCATTGCTAAAATAAATTTAATATGTGTCTTTGTAATCAAAGAACATTTAGATAACCTAGAAAGTACAATGTTGAAAAGCAGTATCATAAAAGACAAGAGAATATCTTCATAGAGTAGTTTATCCTTAATTTGAAACAATAGACTCAAAGCTAAGTACTTTGTGAATGTATTTTTGGAGGAAGATACATTAATGTAGACTGACTTTGGCTTTCTGGTACCTTGATTTGGTAAATGTTACATATAATTTGCATAAGTACAAAGAAGAAGAGTGAGGAAAAGGAAGAAGAGGAATCTTGGCCTATTCCAAAAATCAATTCCAACAGAAATTTTTTGCTTTAGCTAAGTTTTTGTCAGGACCTTGATAGTAGTTTAAATTAAAAGTTACTGTTTAATGCCTGTCTTAGTTACTTTTCACTCATTGCTGAGACAGAATACCTGATATCTAAAATTAGGAAAGGAAAGGTTTATTTCTTACAGTTCTTGGGGTTTTCAGTCGATACTCAGTTGACTGCAAGGCAGTGTGGCATGGTGGGGCAGCCATTCATGGAAGACAACAAACAGCAAGGCATGAACCTGGCAAGAGAGAGAGACACGCCTTCCTCCTGCCCTTACACAGCCCTTACACTGTATATTGGCTCCACCTCTGGCTAAGTGCAACATTCATATCATCAATCTCAGTGCTAGACAACAAACCAATCAGGAATGCCAGACTCAGCCCCATCCACAATTACATGAGGCTTAACTGGGTCATCCAATCACACTACAACATTCCACCCCTAGCCCTCCAAAAACTCATGTGCATCCTTAATGCAAAAGACATTTAGTCAATCTCCAAGAGTTGCCAAAGTCCTAACAGCTTCAGTATTGCTGAAAAGTCCAAGTCCCAAATCTCCTCCAAGATCTATGACAAACTCTTAACTGGAACCCCCTGTACAAATGAAAATGAGGTTAAATACTTCCAAAATGCAAAGGCACAAGATACACATTACCATTCCAAAAGTTAAAAACAGGGGAATACAAAGGATTGGAACCAAAGCAAGTCTGAAATCCAGCAGGGCAAATATTAAGTCCTGAAGTTCTGTGTTTAGCATCTGAAGCAATCCGGTTGCAAGCTCCAAAAGATGAATAATTCCAGGGGCTGCATTTTCACAGCTTCTCTCTTAAGCTTATCCTGTTCAGTTCTCACAGCTTTCCTTGGATGATCCACATTCTTGGCTTTTTCAAACTTCTGGGTTTTCCATTGTACCCTTGGCTTCACTCTTACATCTTTATGTATTGCCTTCTGCAGTCAGGGCAGAACCTGCACATTTTCCTTGCACTTAAAACCAGTATCGCGTGGATGCTGCCAAGGTCTGCTGCCAGCTGGAGCAATAGCCAGGTGTATTGGGTGATAATGCAGTGTACCCCCAAGTCCTCATATAATTTTGATGGGGCTGAGTTATTGGTTTGTTATTGGTTTGTTGATTGACAATGTGAGTGCTGTGCCCACCCAGGGGTGGAGCTGACATACAGCGTAAGGGAAGGTGGGTCTTCCTCTTCCGTCTCTCTCTCTCTCGCCAGTGCGGCTTGCAGCCACCATGAACTGTAGCCTCATCATCCCATGCTGCCTTGGAGCCAACTTTATGGACTGAAACTCCCGAGAAACTGTAAGAATAAACCTTTCCTTTCGTAATTTTGGGTGTCAGGTATTTTGTCTTGGCAATGAGCGAAAAATAACTAAGACACCAGGCTTTTCTCTCTCTTGGCTGTAGGGGTCAAGTGCCTGGATTGCTGAGCTCTTTGAACCTGATTTTGAGGAAAGGTTTCTCAATGCCACTGCCAATCTGGAATCTGGTGTGGCTGCCACCATTTTGGACTCTCCTGTGGCCTCTGTCACCACTCTGGAACATGGCTTTCTGTGGCTTTTTCCTCCAAGCAAACTCTTTCACCTTTGACAGTCTGAGGCTGCAAAGGGTGGAGTCCCACTGCTTCCTGGAATGCCCCCAGGCCATCATTTTTATTTCTGTTCCTTCTCAGCAATCAAGGTCTCAGTGCTATCATTAGAGTGCACAGTTTCCTGGCCAAACTTACAACATTTTAAATCATTCTTCTGGGCTCTTTGCTCTTGATTCACAGCATAAATCTGGCTAAAAGCCCCAATAGCCAAACCACCACCTCAACATTTGACTGCCTTGAAATTTGCTTTGCCAGATTAATCATTCTCCACCCTTAATCTCAGTCTCAGGCAAAGTCTCTGGACACTAGCAAAATGCAGACAAACTTTCTGCCAGGGCACAACACACATCATGTGGAGTCCAGCAACCAATGCAGTCCTTCTTCCCAGCAGAAACCTCCTGAGCCTGATCTTTACTGGCAGGCTTTCTATCAGCCTTCTGGTCTCCTGAGCTCTGACCAGAATCTCCCCAACAGAACAGTCTAAGCTGTCTTAGTTCTGTCTTATTTACTTTTCACTTATTGCTGAGACAGAATACCTGACACCCAAAATCAGGGAAGGAAAGGTTTATTCCTTACAGTTCTTGGGAGTTTCAGTCCATAATCAATTGGCTCCAAGGCAGCATGGTGTGGCAGGGCAGCCATTTATGGTGGCCACCAAACAGCAAGGCATGAACTTGGCAAGAGAGAGAGACACACCTTCTTCTGCCCTTACATTGCCCTTACACTGTATGTTGGTTCCACCTCTAGGTGAGCGCAACATGCATATCATCAATCCCAGTGCTAGACAATAAACCAATCACAAACACCAGACTCAGTCTAGTCCATGATTACATAAGGCTTAAGTGGGGACCATCCAATCACACTATAGCAATGCCTAAGGTCTGATCAGTGTATAAGTAATTGTAAGAGGATTTCCAGATATCAAATGACTAAAGACATACTTGACATAATGTAGTAATTAAATAATCTGGATTATGATCTCTTCCCATTAGAAGATCTACCTGCCCAGCACTGCTGCAATTAGAGACAAGTTCAAAATTTTTTTCCAGAACAAATGCTGGAGAGGCTGTGGGGAAAAAGGCACTCTTCTTCACTATTGGTGGGGGTGTAGGCTGGTGCAAGCACTGTAGAAATCAGTGGGGGAGGTTCCTCAAAAAGCTAGGATTAGAGGTCCCATTTGACCCAGCTATCCTGCTTCTGCACATTTTCCCAGAATTGAAAACATCATACCACAGTGATTTACATGCACCCATGTTTATAGCAGCACAATTTGTAATAGCCAAATCTTGGAAACAACCCAAATGCCCATCAACTGAGGAATGGATAAAAAAGATGTGGTATTTTTATACAATGGAATGCTGCTCATCTCCAAAGAAGAATTGCATCAAGGCTTCTGTAGGTAAATGGATAAGATTTGAGACCATACTCAAAAATGAAATGAATCAAACTCACTTGTGTAAATACCATATTTTCTCCTTAGTGGAAGAAATTTAAAGAGTAAATAAGATCCCAAATCTGCAAGATAGTGTGAAAGGGTAAGAAACTTCTTAAAGGGGAAAAATAACTAAGACAGGGGAAAGGAGAAAAGCAAGGGAAAAGGAAAAGATACAGATTTGTTTATGCATACATAAAGTAGCTAAAATAATTATACTACTAATTCTATTAGTTCTTAGAGAAGAACAGTTAATACTCATATGATTAGATCAATTTGCATGTACATATCTAGTAATCTAAGCAGATCTTTTGAAGATAACAATATGCAATATTGCAACCATTGTTAAATTCCTATCATCTTATTTTGAAAGCATATATTGTTATTGTTTTGAGTTTTTTGTTGTTCTTCTAGTTGTTCTTTGTATGTCTCTTGCTTTTTTTCTGTTTTTTTTCAAAATAAAAAAATATTTTCCAGGATGAAAATTAGAATTGATAAAAACACAAGTAATAATTTATAATCACAATAAAAGATTGATACATTGCTTTCTCTTAGCTATGTAAAACACAATGGTTGCCAATTATCTAATTCTAATTATTAAACAAAAATGTTTTTGAGAGGGGCTACATTTGTGATAGCTTAACATTTACACTAAAACACACATGGCATTAATCAACTTATTTCATAAAGCAATTGGTGAAGATTCTGATAAAAATGACAATATTCATTGCAGAATATTGACACTGGGCTACCATTTCTGAAAAAAAGTGAAGAATAATTTGGTTTATTGTTTTGCTTCTCCTTTTCATTTTTCAGTTCAGGAAAGTATTTATGAGTAAAAGAGAATGTTTTATTTGGTGGTCAAAGAATCTCAATATCCTTCAGTCATGAGTAAAATAAATAATAAAGGATTTCTAAATCAAAGCATCTCTATTTTTGTAGTTTCTTTCTCACAGTGGAACTGCAGAGAGATATCCCTAAATATAAAATTAATATTTTGAAAGCAATCTTGTTGTAGTGCTGCTCTGAATCAGCATTTCAGTTTGTGTTCCTCTGGAAGTAGAGACAAACACAGGGCCTTTGGTACGGGAATATGATGAGAGAGTAAGCATGACAAAAAAGTTTGGGGTTGGGGAGAAAGAGGGAAAGCTTTTTATGTTCATGGTGGATTTAATGCTCTGGGAAGCAGGAGTGCTATTCCAGTGGGACCTTTGAGAAATGAACTCTCTTTCACTTTTGGACTCTATTTGAATGAGTGCTGACCCCATCAGCACAAGAAGATCCTCTGCTCACAAGGGACTGTCCACTGCAGTCCCAACCAATATCAGAGGTGAGCAGAGAGGGGGTTAAAGGAGGTCACAAAGGTGTCTGCTACAATCAACTCCCTGTTTTCTATGCTCTTTTTATGCTACTGAATTTGTTTTTCTTCTGTGTAGGGCCTTTTAATATTTTCATTAAATTTTATGCTATTTTATTTTCCCATCTTCCTAGAGCACTAAAATCTAAAGAAAGATCTTTACCTAGCAATTGTGACACAGATATTTTGTGCATTTACTTTTCTGTTACCTTATATTTCCCTAATTATATGGTTGTACTTGTTATTTTATGTGTTCTTTTCAACCTGAGTCTTTTACATTACCAGTCTTGAAATATAACAAATCAGTGGAAATCTTAATACTGTCAGTGTAACTCATTGTCAAATTCAATGATCTTCAGTGATTGAATAATGCACTATTCTGATATTTAAGAGTTATTTCTTTTTAAACATTAAAGCTTTAAAAATCACAACTACTTTGTAATGGTTTTGCTTGAATTAATTTTTTCTTTAAGCTCTTTACAAGGTTCAAAGAATTCTCCGGGAAATAGCCATGTAAGAAATTCTCTTTTTAAAATGCTATTAACAAAGTATCCTAGTTGTTCACTCCTTTACTTCTCTATCCTGAAACAGAAAGTTTAAGATTTTTTTTTTGTTTTTTTTTTTTGCTGGTGTAGCCCTTTCAGCTATCAGAGATTTGGGGAAGGAGGTCAACAATTCCATGACATAGATATAGTAGGTAGAACTTACTTAAATCCTTATCTAATAATGTTAAAAAATAAAAACCAAAAGCAAAACAAGGTACCTTACTAAGTATTTGAAACTAATGGGTTATTTTAAAAGTTTGAATATCATCTTATGGTTATTTTAAAATAAACCCTTCTGTTTGGCAGATTCATGCTGAAGCGTTCATAGACATGATTATACCACTTCTGGGATTTATTTGCAAATAACCAATAGAAATTGGATAGGAAAAAAGAATGGAGAATAGTTGTGTTAGTTAATTTCAACTGTCAACTTGGTTGGATACAGAGACTCCCCCACTGTACAAATCAGTGTATTAACCTACTGATGTATCACAAATGAATATGCTGTTAGGAGGCAGAGCTCAGTTGTAGGTGGGTCACTGGGGTTGAGGGTGTATGTATTGCTTGTGCTCATCTCCTGTTTTCTGCTTTATGGCCATAGTGAAGTGAGGTGTTTTGCTTTATCCTGCCTTCCTGCCATGATGCTTATACCTTAGAGTCAGCCTACCATGGACTAAAACCTCTGAAAACATGAGCCAAATTGCAGGTGTCTGAGATTTTTTTCCAGCAATAGGGAAGCTCACCAATATAGTACAATGGTTTTGGTTAGTTGTTGTAGCTAGGACATGAATAGACAGAAATTAACTATACTAATATATTACAATTTTAATAGATTTGAAAATGTTTCATAATAAGAGTGTTTGAAAAATAAGTTAATAGCCCAAGTACTTACATTAAAAAGAAACAGATGATTCTGGTGGTGTTTGACAGTAATTCTAGCACTCTGGGAGGTTGTAACAGGAGGATCTTAAGTTTGAGTCCAAAGTGGGTGATTTAGTGAGTTAGTGAAATCCTGTCTCAAAATAAATTGAATTAATTAATTAAAAGAGCTGAGGACATAACTCAGTGCAAAGATCCTGGATTCAGACTCTAGGACCTCAAAAACAAACAAGAAGTCTCTTATGTCATTTTATAGCCTGAGAAAGAATGAATTAGTTAAATGACTGACAGGAATTTATTTACATAATCCAGTTCTTCCTTTCTAATCTCACTATCTCTTACTCTTTCACTTTCATTCTAAACTGACTATATTTCAAATACTTGAGGTAGACTCTTGTATAAAAATTTTGTAGCTAACAACCCTTATATTTGGAATGTACTCCTTGACCCAGCCACTTGGCTTACAATCTTTACATCAGTAAAAAATCTCTCTTCCTCAGTGAGGAGTCCCTCCTTGGCTCTACTTTAAAGAGCAACTCTTCTAACACATTGCTGACTTGTGTCTCACTGCAATGTTTGCCTAAATATTTTTAACATTTTTAAATCTCTCTATTGACTCAAATATACTGTAAACCGAAATAAGGCTGAGATTTTCAATTTATTTTCTTTCCTGCTGGATTCCTAGTGCCTTCAAGGAATTCAATAACTATTTGTCAATTAAGTAAATGAATGAAGCTATCACTAAACATGAGCTTGGCATGTGTTTGGTCTTTCTATTACGCACTATTATTTTGCTGATTTTTTTGCAGCTGCAAAATATTGTCAAACAATTCTCTCATTAATTTTGATCTTTTTTCTTTTTGCTAAATAGGATAAATAGCTATTTTACATTTAAAATGGATTACTATTCTTTGATTGTATTAATTTATATTTGAACTGTTATTTTTTAAATTTACAAAAAATTATGTGAGTTTATCATGAAATCTATCTTTATCAGACTGGGGTTTTTATATTATGGAAGGGGTAAATGGTCTTATTGTAGATTTTGTTATATATGCACTCCATTAGATTATTTATTTATATTTTAAATAATATTCTTTATTATATTCCTTATTTAGACTGTGAGATATCTTTTATATCAAAACCCACCATACCTGATTATGATACAAAAATATTAAAAAATGATTATGGAAAGTTGCTTTTAATAAAATACTTTTTCTTTAGAGGTAGAATATTATATAAATTAAATTTAGACACTGAAACATTAAGAGACAGTTAAAGATCATTTGAAGATTTAAAGAATGAGCCTGAATTTATTTTATAAAGTAAAGTAATATGTGGGCATAGTGATGCATGCTTGTAATACCAGGACTTTGTAAAGTTGAAGCAGGAAGATCACAGTCTGTAGCCCAGCCTGGGAAATTTAGCAATCCAGCAAGACCTTATATCAAAATAAAAAATAAAAGTTGCTGAAAGTGTAGCTGAATGTGAAGACCTTGGGTTCACTACCCTGTGATGAAAGGAAGAAAGACAGGAAGAAAGGAAGGAAGGAAGGAAGGAAGGAAGGAAGGAGGGAAGGAAGGAAGGGAGGAAGGAAGAAAAAAGGAAGAAAGGATGAAGATGAAAGAAAAAAGGAAGAAAGGATGAAAGATGGGAAGTCCATTTTTTAAATAGTTTTCCAAAATATACTTACAAAATTTTAATGCTTGACAAGTTTTTTTTGCCTGCACTGTATATACTTACACAGTAACTTCTTATTTGCTCCAGTCACATCTATTACTTTCTTTACTTTTCTCTTTGGTCCATGAATTTGTTGGACATGACCTGAATCAATTCTTTTTTAAAAATTCAGTTTACTGGTATAATTTAAATATACATATTGATCACATTCATCATAGGGAATTTGTACCTGTACATGATATATCTCAAATCTTGCTTTTTTACCATTCCCCTCCCCTTGCTTCAACTCCTCTTTCCTTCTTTATTTACAAAACTTTGTTTCCTCTTTTTCTTCTTTTCTCATTTTATTTTTCCTTTGCTTCCTTCCTTTCCCCTCCCCCCTTTCTCTAGTTCCCCTTCCCATTTTCTTCCTATTTTCTAACATGTATTATGTATTTTGGTACTTAGCTATACTTTTGGTTTCTCACACCAAAGAAGCAATGTGATATTTAAATGCATGTCCAATTTATTGTACCTACCAGTATGGTCTTAAAGTGCATTCATTTTTCAATTATATGAGAATGAACTTTGCATTCTGAGCAATTGGTATTTGATAAATACTTCGAAGTTTCATTCAACCCAACACTGATGAGAGAATAATATGCATTTTGAATGTCCATGTAGAGGTGTGTTCTGATCATTTCCTATGCAGACAAAGAGTAGAAGCTATCAGCTAGAGTAATGAATGTCACTTTTCTTTTTAAGTAGAAAACAATTTGCACAAAGATAAGTCATTCCTATACTGTTTGGAGAACAAAATGAATTGGGATTGAAGTTATTCGCTGTCTAACACAGGTCTTCTTGAAATTTAACTTAAATATAATTTTGCAATAAAGTAATCACATTTAAAGTTAATCAGTGTGACTTAAATTCCAGTGGTTTCCGTATTCAAGTCTCTGTGATCACAGAATAATCAACTACACTCATGATTAAATATTGAAATCACTTTACCAGCCAAAGAAGTACCAGTTAAACCAGTGGGTGTCCAGTATCAGTGTCAACATTTCACCAATTTGTACTTCTGAGAACAAATGTTATTTGCATTGCTATTAGTTTCCCATATGTTAATTTTAATCTTTATAGACTTGCAAAAAAAAGCCTCATCAAAGATGACTCCAAGAGCCCGGCGTGGTGGCGCACGCCTTTAATCCCAGCACTCGGGAGGCTGAGGTAGGAGGAGCGTTGTGAGTTCGAGGCCGGCTTGGGCTACAACGTGAGCGCAAGGCCGGCCTGAGCTTCATAGTGCGACCCTGCCTCAAAAAACCAGGGCTAGGAGTTTGGCTCAGTGGCTTAAGCGCCTGCCCTGACAGGTTTGAGACTGTGAGTTTGATCCCCGGTGCTGCAAAAAAAAACAAAAAAACAAAAACAAAAACAAAAAAACACTCCAAAATGGGAATTAACTGGATGGATAAACTAGTCAGCGTAGTCTCCAAACTACAATCCCTGACAAACCTTTTTTACAGTCACTATGCATCTGGTTCACTGGTTATACGTATTGCATGTGAAAAAGAAAGACATAAAAGACTGATACTGCCTGAAGCACACTGCATAGTTTCTAAGTCAGATAGATATTTGAAAAGGCTCTTGAGAGCTTTTTTGTGAATTCTCTAGAGTTCCCAGTTGTTGAGACATGTTGGAGCAATTTCTTTAATAGGCTAACGTATTATTTTCTGGATGCTAACTTTCTCTTTGTTCTGCCTCTAGAAATCAGGAGATAATTTCAGCTTTTCTTTGTTGAAATTTGTTTACTACTTTTTTAAGGTCCTGAGGTGGCTCAGGTTATTTCTCTATCATAGGGCCCTCATCTGATCCTTGACTCTACCTCCTGTCTTGACAAAATTTGGAACTGCAGATCTCCCAGTGAAGCTACTCTAACCTCATCTCTTGAGTAAGTGACTTGCAATCCAAGTGCTTATTTGTTACTAACTTAGAAGGGACTCAGGCATGCAAGTGTGTATTCTTCAGGGATTATATGCCAATATCACTATGCATTTCTATGTAAGTACCACTGCCTGCCTTTAGAGCTGTGTGTGGTGATTGCAAGATCTGAAAAATTCTTAAAGTTCAAAGGGAAAGCCTTTTCTTTTCTAGACAGGAGTAAATAAAGGTGTATCTAGTGAGTGGGATGAGAGGGTAGAGTTATCCTGATCTTTGAAACTTTATTGAGTAGGAAATGTTCTCTGAAGGGGAAGTTCTATCTGCTAATGAACAGTGAGTCCATTTGTCATGTTGATTCTGGTTTTGGCAGAGAGTGAGTCAAAGTTCAAGAATATAGAGGAAGTAGAGAAATTTAGTTTGGTCAAATCAAGCTAGGAAGCATCTTGTTCAGATTGGTAAATCTATATAAACATCCCAGGTAATATTTTGTGAGGCAAAGAAGAGAAATTTGGGGAATCTGTCCTTGTCATAAGTAAATAAGATGGACTCCAGTGACTGTTTTCTAAATCATATGGAAAATACTAGTCCTTTGCAGTTAAACTGTTTGAGGAACACAGGAACACAGAGGCATTTTCCTCTGACTTTAGTGTTCAGGGAGTTTGACTCTATTGCTTCACATTATCTATAAGCAAAATGTTCTCAGAGAAGCTTCTTCAGTTGCATCCTCCAAAGAGAGAAGCCTTGATCATACTATCTGAGCACTTTTTGCAAGTAACAAATACCAAGTAAATAAATAAATACAAAAATAAATACATAAATAAATAAAGCATGCACTTTTACAAGAGACACTGGAAACAAAATTGTCTTTGGGAGCGCTGTTTCTCAGGAAACACAGAACTCTGGGCCCTTGAAATGAGGCCATGTAGCTGAAACTTTCATCGCATCTTTGCTAAGAGGCCCCAAGTGAATAATTGTAGGCAAGAATACTGTTACTTTACAGAAAACTAGAATGCTACCATGTAGGAAGGAGCAAGCTCTGTCCTATTAGTCTGAGCACTGGATTGGAAGATAAAACTTCAGTGCTCTATTTACAGCTTTAAACATGATTTGCAGTAGTCACTTGGGCTTCCCCTGCTTCGGGCTCCATGTTTCTCCAAATTCTTTGCCAAAACATTTCACAAGCCCTTTAGGGCGGGTAAAATAGCAACAACAAATACTAGACACTGCAATTATAATGATAAAAGTAAACACTGATCTATTAAGAATTATAAAATGACTAAATATATTTATTAAAATATGAATGATTTATAAAAATAAAATAAAATGTTTTATTTTTTGCTTACCATATGCCAGACTTTAACCCAGCATCTTAAAATTATTTCTTCATTTAAGGTTGGCAACAATATTTGAATGCTGATACCATTATCACTTCCACATTACAGAGAGGTAACCAAAGGAAGGTGAGATTAAATAATCAGCCCAAGTTCAGAGAAATGAAGTTTTGTATCCAAGTGGTTTCACTTCCTTCATTTGCTATTGGTGTCTAATAAAAATAAAAAGCCTAATGCAATTAGCATTTCAATCAACTGTCTGATTCAAGAATTGGCCCATCCAGTAGATATTTAGTAATAATGACTTTAGTAGAAGAAAGAGGAAAAAATGAAAGAAAATAGAAAGATACAGTTCAGCCTCAGATTTGAAGGAGAGAGCCTACATGTGCAGCATTTATAATTAAATATCATCTCTAGTTAGATAATGTGCCCCCTTTGCAAAATCTGAATAGATGTGCATCTTTATAATTGATTTTTTAGTAATTAATGTTATGGTGAGTAATATTATTTTACAAGTTGCTCTTTAGAGGGTTAATGAGGATAGCTTTAGCCTATAATTCAGTTCTCAAGATAATTCTAGAGTAAATGGAAGCATTATATGTTAATAGATTCATTTATCACAGCACTCTAAAGCCTGATAGATTGTGCAATACATTCTCTGCCTATTTGTCATGCTGCAGCAGGTGCATGCAGAACCTGTGGCATTTGTGAGTTTATGATATTATACTGGAGAGTTTATCATTAATTGCTGTTTTTCTGATAATTTCTATAAATGACAGGTAGCTAATTAAGGTGATTACTCCTTTTAGAAAATAGAACAATTGATTTCCCTTTACTGAGAAGATCAAACAAAATTTGAAAGCTTGAAATTGTCCACATAATCACTTGTCTTGCATCATGCAAATAGAAACTGATTCAAAGCCTGAACAACAGAAAATATGTCCCAGAATTAATAGCACTATTTAATCTATATTGTGGAACATTCTTGAGTTCTTTGAGCTGTTTTCTGATTAAGGAACAAAACTTTGTAAAAATATAGTCGAATTTACCTCACAGCAGGCAGCAACCTTGAATTCAATGAAAACTCATTCCTGGAGAAAAATTTGGTCCTACAAGTGATCTAAGGGAATGAGGAAAGGTGGAAATTAATTTACTAAGGTAGTCCATATGCTTCATTTTCCACTATTTGTTTTCTAAGAGTTCAGGATCACCATTGTTGTACAGGAAGTTTAGAATTTGCTGGTCCTCCAGAGAGAAAGAGGTGTAAAGCGGTATTTCACAGATGAACCTTGTCAATACATTTCATATTTATAAATTATCATTCCTGGCAATGAGATATGTATATTTAAAGCGAACTTTTCTTTTATGATGACCACTTGGCTAAAGTATTTTCAGAATGGGGAGTATTTAGTGCATTTATTCATGAACGGGGAAGAAATTCTCAGTCCCATTGCTAAACCTTAATTGTTTAATTGGAGAATGGGTGTGATTGAAATGAGGCACTGTAACACCTTAGTTCATAAAACAACAATCAGGAAAGGATATATTCACAAAACTGAGTTCTAGAATCTTAGAGATTAGCTAATTCACTGAATATTTTAGTAAAATATTGTAAAAAACTAAAAGCAAAAAGTTTTTCATAAACTGACATAGTCCACATTTAATGTCAAGTACTGTAGTGTTGAATTATATTTATACCATTGCAGTAACCACAAATACATTGTGGTCTTTATGAACATTAATATACATGTATAAACTATTATTGTTATTAGTACTAATAAATGTATAGTTCTCCTAGTCTTCACTTACTTATCAAGATATATTAGAAAGGGTTCTGACTAGGATTAGTTAATTTAATCAACTAATTAGACAGTTGTTCTCTCAGCAGTTCAAAATAAGCACATGGAAGACTCCTATGTACTAACTGTTCCCAAATGTTTTCAGTATTGTCAAGTCATCTAAGGATTACTTATATTTATGTCTTCAGTTTAAATTCCTACTCCTGTTTTAAAGTTCATGTCAAAAGCTCTTACTTCATAATGCCTTCTGTCCTTTCTCCATTTACTTATTTTCTGGATTCCCAAAGCACTACAGTTCTTTCCTTTATCTGATCCCCACCTTTCTTTAAAAGCCATTTATCTGAAAAAAAAGAAAAAAAAATTGAACCTGATTTCATGGAACACTCAAAATACATTTCCTATTATTATAGAAGCAAAGTATAAATTAGACAAAGCTATCTTCCAATACATATCACCACATTTTAGCAATCTTCTTTTTCCTTAAAACTTCCAAAAACATTCTAGGAATACATTATGATATGTAGAGATAAATTATAGAGAGCCTATTATTACACGTTTGGGGAGAGTCTTAGTTGTCCCTTGGTCCTTGAAGGCTGAGGGGACTCATGAGTCTTGTCTGTTTAGAATCCTTTGGTGCCCTCACCAGCAACCGCTGTGCGTAGTGTATTCATCAGATCTTCCGAACAACCTTTGTCAGGTTCTGTTTTTTGCCAGGAACTAGATCAACTCAGAGAAGACACCACTCTTTTTCAGTGTGTTTATTTCTAGTGTAAAACCAGTCTTGAACCTTCTCAAGTCTTATAATTTATTATTTGATTTTAAATTTATAGATCTGAAGGATTATTTAAACCCATTTGTTTCCCAATATTTTCTTTTCTTTGTCTCTGTCTCTGTCTCTCTCTGTCTCTGTCTCTGTCTCTGTCTCTCTCTCTGTTTGGTGCTAGGAATCATACTCAGGACCTCACATTTGCCAGGCAGGCCCTGTGACACTGAGCTATGAGCTATATCCATGGTCTGTCTTTTTTTTCTTTTTTTTTTTTTTATCTTTTGAAGAATTACTTGACTTTGTTTCAAATGAATCCGTTTGCTTTCTTTGGTTTCATTCACTAGGGAAAGGTTGTGGAACAGATAGATGATATAGTTGTGTCCCTTTTTTTTTTCTTTCCTGACATTGTCCTGAGAGGTCCTTTGCCCATTTACTAGTATATGGAGAAAAAGGAAAACTACAAAATTTATCAGCTCAGTGAAGTTAGGTATCATCAGGCCTAAGGGACAAAGGGGATCCAAAGTAGCATGCTTTGGCAGTTGCAGTTAAATGAAGAAACAAAAACCTCTGCATATAGTGGATTTGTACTAACTTGTTAGGTCTCAGACCCCAAACAACCCCATGAGGCACAATGACATTTGAAGGCTTTGCATTGAGTACATTTATTCTGATACGTGACCACCTGGCCAACTATTTCCAGAACAAGACATACAGCATTCCTGTTTTCCATGGCCTATGACCCAGCGATACCAGAAAGGGGAATGGTCCTTAAATACCCTTCAACCTTGGTTGAGACCTGATTTAGATTAGAACTTTTCCTTTTGAAGTTTATTTCCTGAAGTTTCCTACACAATTAAGGCCTTTGAGAGAATACGGACCATCTGAAAAGAACCAAAAAGCTGATTTACAAGTCCAAATTAACACTTAAAAAAACATTAATAAATATCATAGTCACTTTCATGCCCTGAAACCCAATAGTACCCATTGCATGTATAAAATGGCATCCAAACTTCAACTTGGTGCAGATGCCTACGTAGCACTGCCTGCCTTCTTGTTTGAAGGTGCAAATCTCTTTATAATTAACTTTAAAGTAATTTCTACTTGTGCTTCTGCACAGCTGCTTGTGTGTCTGTTTCATCAAAGGCACAAAGGACCAAGGACTTGGCTTCCCTGTGATAAACTGAAACCTCTTGAGGGAACAGCTTTTCATGTTTGCCAGGAGTTCTCTGGGATGGTAGGAGAGCTCAGGGCCTGGGTGCTCAGCACTGAAACCTGGTAAAACAGATTCTCTAGTAGCTGCCCCAGCAGTTTCAGGAAAGCCAAGGTATCTGGGCACCACTTCCTGCCTGTTTCTCTGACCCCAGGAAGGGGAATGCTGGGGAACTGGACATCAACACTAACAATACACTGGCAGCAGCTACCCAGGTTTCCTTTGATGTAAGACTGTTTATCCTTCTCACAGTACACTCCAAATGTTTCTAAAGTGTATTCCTCTGCTTGGACAAATGTTTCAGCTCCAAAATTCCAACTCTAGTGAATTTAGTGACAAGGAAAGACTCTAAACAGATTGAAGAATGTGGTTTTTTCCTTCAACAGTTAATCTCTATGCAAAAGACTTTATTAGTCAGAAATTGTTGCTTCTTACTGATTTTTATAATTCTCTGAACACTAATTAGAATGAAGAAATTGGATCTTTAAGAAGTATAGCTTGAATTAGAGAACTAAGCACTGAATGCCTATTTGCTAATGATTGAACTGTTGTACACAATGCTGCAAAATTTTCAGTTTCTAAGTAGAGTTTTTGTTCATATCTTGATATACTTTATTGGAGATTTAATTTTTTGATGCTGTAGGAAAGGTAGTGTTAGATGCTGTGATTTCCACAAATTTGCTACACTTTCATCCTGCATAAGTTATGAAGGCAATAATTGTGAACAAAACATTTACAATCATCAAGACTGCATTTAAAACAGGGAGGTGATGTGGTTAAATTGCTAATTTAACAATGCAATTTTAAATTTTTAATAAAACCATCCCATGTAAGCATAAGCAAATTACTCTTAAATTGAAAATATAATTATGAAATCAAAGAAAAGTAGAAAACTATAAATCATTCAACACAGGTATTTCTGAGAACAATTATATTACTCCTCAGATAAATGTTCAAACGGTAATTTGCTACATTTCATGCATTTTAATTTTATTGAATTCCCTGCTTTCTTTATAAAAGTGCATTATGTTTTCCAGCTTAGCTTTTAATGTATATTATTTGTTGATTGAGTAAAATAATGGATAGTTTCCCCAGTGTTTAAATGAAGACAAGTAGATTCGATGATCACAAAATTACATGGAATTAGGTAAAAACTAAATTAAAAATTTCTAATATATGGTTCTTACTTTTTTATGAGAAAGAAGGCACAGGGCATACTATACTAAATGCATTTTTAAAATTAAATCTTCATGTTACACAGATTTAATGCAATTCCAATCAAAATATCAATAGCATATCTCACAGAATTAGAGAAAACAATCCTAAAATTTATTTGGAACCGCAAGAGACCTAGAATAGCAAAAATATTTCTCGACAGAAAAGGCAAGGCAGGGAGCATCACAGCCCCTGACCTGAAATTATACTATAAAGCTACTGTGATAAAAACTGCACAATACTGGCAAAAACTAAAAACAAAAAAGAAAAACAGATCCAAGGATCAATGGAACAGATCAGAAGATGCAGAAACAACTCCAAACACACTCAGCCATTTGCTCTGTTTCCAGTGGAAGAATGACAGCCTCTTTAATAAGTGGTACTGGAAAAACTGGCTTTCTATATGCTGAAGATTAAACTAGACCCATATCTCTCACCATGCACTGTGCTAAAATTGATATGGTTGAAATATCTAACTATTAAATGAAAAACACTAAATCTGCTGGAAGATAGAGTAGGTAGAGTTTTGAAGACATAAGTGTATACAAAGATGTTATGAACAAAACCCAGATTGCACAGTTATTACTACAAAGAATCAACAACTGGAATTTCATTATATTAAAAAGCTTTTACACAGAAAAACAAACCATTAGCAGAGTGAAAAGACAAGCCACAGAGTAGGAAAACATTTTTGCTAGCTATTGATCAGAGGACAAATACATAGAATATATAAAGAACTAAAAAATCAGCCCCCCAAACTTAAAGAACAAATGGAAAAATGGCCACCTGAAGTGAAGAAATACTTCTTAGACAAAGAAGTACAAACAGCAAATAAATATATGAAAAAATGTTGAAGATTGCCAGTCATTTAAGAGATGCAAGTTAAAACAACACTGAGATTACATCTCACTCCAGAAAGAATGATCGTTATTAAGAAATCAAGCAATAACAAAAGCTGGCAGGTCCATGGGGAAGAAGGAAACTTTCTCCACTGTAGGTGGGTATAGATTGGTGTAACTGTTGTGGAAAACAGTGTGGAAATTCCTCAAAAATCTAAAAGTCGAGGTTCCATTTGATGTATCTGTTCCCCTTCTTGGTATTGTCCCAAAAGAATTAAAAGCATTATACCCCACCAATATACACACATGCATATTTTCAGCACTATAATTTGTAATAGCTAAATCTTAGAAATAAATCAAATGGTTATTAAGGGATAAATTGATAAAGGTGAGTGTGTGTGTGTGTGTGTGTGTGTACGTTTGTTTTTGAGACAGGATATGACTGTGTAGTTCAGGTTGACCTTGAACTCACTATTTAGCCCAGGCTAACCTTGAACTCATGGCAATCCTCCTGTCTCAGACTCCTGAATGCTAGGGTTACAGGCATGTGCCCTCATGCCCAGTCCAGATGTGTTTTTTTATACAATGGAGTACTACTCTGCCATAAAGAAGTAAATTTAAGACATTTCCAGGTAAATGAATACACATTAAGATGATACTCTTAGGTAAAATACATTGGGCACACATTTTTAAACACCATATAGTTTCACTGATGTGAGAAAACAAAGGGTAAATAAGGACCAAAGTATGTGATAGATATTGAGAAACAGGAAGAAAATCTCCAGTTAAGAAGGGGCACAAGGAAGGAAGAGGAGGAAAGGAAGGGAAGGAAAAGAAAAAAGAGAATAGAATGGAGAAAAAAAAAAGAATCAAGATACATCATGTACAGGTACAAATTTCCTATGGTGAATGTGATCATTATTTAAGTTTTAAACATACAAATACTATTAATTAAAAATCAAATCAAATCTTCAGTCAAGAACAGAAGCAAATGAAATTGGTGCAGGGAAAACAATTGAGAATAAATGTAGGTAATATAAAATAATTATCCACAAAATAACAAATCAGTATGGAATTTTATTATATTTCAGGACTCATGCTAGATAAAACTCTTAAAGGAATAATGGATAGTGGATTAGCCTAAACACATTTACATACCAGAATTTCCAGGAAAAAAGTTTTACATTTCATGTATTTATATTTTGAGGACAGGGTGTCTTGGTTGCTTTTTTCTCATTGTACCTGATGGCCAAAGTGAAGTAAAGAAAGGTTTATTTAGCTTACAGGTTTTTGGAGGTTTCATTTCATATTCAGCTGACTCCAAGGCAGGGTGGCTGTTCATGGCAGCCACAAGTGACAAGAGCAAAAGGGTAAAAAGGGGGCTAAGCATGCCTCCTTCCCTCCCTTATATTGTATGCCAGCTCCCCATCCCAGGGCAGGTATCAGGGACTTGCCCATAATCCCCAATCTCCCAGACGAGTGTATGGTGAAAGCTTAAATAAATGAGACAAGTGGTATGATTTTAGGGCTCCAAAGGATCAAAACCCTCTAGCAGAGTTCAAGACTCTGGGGGTTGAGACAAGGAATGTCTCTGGGTAGCCTGTATTTATTTACTTTTCAAACAAGGAAGGAGTTAGAGTGGAAAATGCAGGAAACTGAGCAGGACCTTGGGAGTGGTTCAAGGACTTTTCCAAGTAACAGATTATGTTCATTTAAGAGAACTATCTTATGTTAATTTAGGAGAAGTGTCTCCAGGTTCCATTTCACTACAGGAGTAAAATGCCTACAGCTACAGTCTTTATTTAGTTAATTGGGGTTGGAGCTGGGTGTCCTTAGCTATGACCTTATTTTGCCCTTTGAGAAATCTCTTTGTTCTCAGGTTGGCCATGCCCCAGCCATGCTGCAGCCCTGCATGTGTGTTTAATTTCCAGTTTCAATGGCTCCCAACAGGCTGGTGCAGCACTCACACCAGTCCCAGTGCTAGACAGCAAACCAGTCACAAACACTAGACTCAGCTGCCTCCATGACTGCAAGAGACCTTGGGGGGACATTTAAACAAACCACAACATTCTACCCCTGGCCCCCCAAAGACTCATGTGCATCGTTTATGCAAAAGACATTTAGTCCATCTCCAAGAGTTGCCAAATCCTAACAATTTCAGCATCATTGAAAGGTTTAAGTCCCAAGTCTCCTTTGAGATCTAAGGCAAACTCTTACCTGCAAGACCCTGTACAATTGAAAACAAAGTTAAGCATTCCCAACATTCAATGGCATAAGATAAACATTACCATTCCAAAGGGTACAAATGGGGATACAAAGAAATGTGACCAAAGGAAAACAAAAATCCAGCAGGGCAAACATTACGTCCTGGAGTTCCACATCTAGCATCTGAAACAATCTGGTTTGTGAGCTCCAAAGGTCTTGAATGACTCCAGCTCCATGCCACTCCCAGAGATTTTAGCTCCCAGCACTTAGGCCCACACTGCTCAATCCTTGCAGCTTTCCTTAGATGATCCACTCTCCTGGTTTTTCTAAACTTCTGGGTTCTCCACTGCACCTTTGACTTCACACTCACAGCTTCACACATTGCCCTCTCAGGGGCACACTGCCTGGCCTCCCAGGCCCTCTGAAATTAGGGTAAGGCTGCCTTAACCTCAGAACTTGTGCATTCTGCATGCAGTTATAACTGGATGCCACCAAGGTCTGCTGCCAGCTGCAGCAGTAGCCAGGCTTTCCTCTCTCTTGGCTGTAGGGGTTGAGTTCCTGGATCACTGAGTACTTTGATTCTGATTGTGAGGAACAGATTCAATATGTCACCACCATTTTGGGTCCTCATGTGGCCTCCACCACTATTCTGGAGCATGGCACTCTGCAGCTTTCTCTTCTAAGCAAAGTCTTTCACTTTTGCAGTTTGTAGGCTGCAAAGTATGGAGACCCACTGCTTCCCATGATGCCCCCAGGCCATCTTTTTATTTTTTTGTTCCTTCTCAGCAATTGAGATCTCAGTTCTATCGTTACAGTCCATAGCTTTCGGGCTAAACTCACAACATTTTAAATCATCCTGCTGGGCTCTTTGCCCTTGATTCACAACCTAAATCTGACTAAAAGCCCCAAACAATAGCCATGCCACTGCCTCAACATTTGACAGCCTTGAAATTTCTTCTGCCAGATTGATTAATCTGCTGCTCTTAATTTCAGTCTCAGGCAAAGTCTCTGGACATGATCAAAATGTTGACAAACTTTCTGCAAGGTCATAACACACATCATCTGGACTCGAACAACCAATGCAGGTCCATTCCAGCAGAAACTTCTTGAGCCTGGTTTTTACCAACAGAATTTCTATCAGCCTTCTGGTTTGCTGAGCTCTGACCAGAATCTCTCATGCAGAACAGCCTAAGGTATTCCAGCAGCACTCTCAGATGATAGCTCCAAACCTTTCTAAACTCTTCCTACAAGCCATTCTCAAAGGCTGTTGAACCACATGGCCTGGTACAGTCACAGCAACTACCCCACGCCTCTGTACCAAATTTTGTCTTGGTTACTTTTTTCTTATTTTTGAGACAAAATACTTGATGCCCAAAGTGAAGCAAGGAAAGGTTTCTTTAGCTTACAGGTTTTTGGAGGTCAGTCCATACTCAGTTGACCCCAAGCCAGGGTAGCATGGCCGAGGGGCGGCCATTCATGGCAGTCATAAAACAAGAGCTAAAGCGCAAAAAAGGGGCTAAGCACACCTCCTTCCCACCTCTACATTTTATGCCAGCTCCCTGTCCCGAGCGGGTATGGCACTCACACACCAGTTCCAACACTAGACAACGAACCAATCACGAATGCTAAATTCAGCCACCTTCATGACTGCATGAGGCTTTGAGGGGACGTTTAAACAAACCACAACATAGGGTCTTGCCTTGTAGTTCAGGGTGGCCTTGAATGTATTACAATCCTGCTTCAGCATCTTGTATGCTGGAATTATAGTTGTGCACCACAATGCCCAGTTAAAAATTTTATTTTAGTATTTACATAGAATTGACTATGTAGAATTAAAATGCTAAGTTCATCATTTTTATAACATTGGAAATTATTCTGATGCAATACATTATAAAAACAGTTTTTATAGATATCTTTTTTTTTCATGGAGGGACTTCACAGTACATTTTATGGAAAATTACTGTTCCTCTGTAACTTTGGGCAATAAGAATTAATACACTAATATCAATGAATGATTTTTTAATGATTTTGGTTTTTTAGTTTAAAAATACAGTTATGTGTCTATACATACATTACTATGCAAAAAATGAATGTTATAAACTTACAATTTTCTATTAAAAAGAATGACTCTTGCTCCAAGATTGCATGAGTGGTTGAAATGAAGAAGACACCCACCTAAGACTCTAGGATCTGGAATACATTTTCCCAGAGAACTGAGTTCAGGGCTGGGTAATAAAAGAAGAGCCGGAGTGTATGGGGCCATGCACTGTCAGTGGAAGAGGCTGGTAGAAATTATTAATCCAGGAGAATAGCTCATGAATTTAGAGTCAAACCGAGTATGGCAACTTTGAAAATTGTAAGAAATATATTTTAATGATGTGTCTTATAATGATGTTTAGACTTGAAAATATAGTTTATGTTGTAGTCAGGGTTTGCAAGAAAACAATTTAGTACAGGACACATAATTTATCCAAAAAAGTCAAACACAAAAAGTGCAGGAACTCTGTCCACACACTAAAGACCCAGGTTGTCCAGCTGAGAGCCCAGATCTCATGGCAATGTCCTGCATGAATCCAGCTAAAGACCTAGAGCCCACAATAATACCCCTCATGAGTCTAACTGGAGGCATAGAGCCCATGACAGTGACTCATGCAAGTCTGTTTCATGAATCTGCACTGGGAAAGCCCAAAGGTCAGCTATGGAAGCTAGAAAGTCTGTGCCAGTGGGATGAAGGATTCATGCCAGCAGGCTGAGGGTTCTGCACTGGAGCCAGAAAGTGATGCTTAAAGTAAGGACCAGGACTCTCCCAAAAAGTACCACAGCTGTTCTCAGCAATAACCAGGTCCTAAGCTCCACTGATGATGAGAACAACCAAGTTCATTATCAGGAAAGAAGCCCAACCAGCTCCTCCAGGAGAATCCACAGCAACAGAAGAAATATCAGCACCTCTTCCTCTGCAGTTCATCTTTTTATGCTGTTGTCACCAATCCTCAGGTGGGCCATCCACTTCTAGCACCATGCTTATTCAGTTCACCTGGGTGTTACAAATTGACCAGTTGTCAATCAACCAAAGTCTATATTTTGTTTTTTTCAAATGATGTCATGGTGGAAGTGGATTTTAATTATTTCACGTGGAAGTGATCCCCTACATTTATAGTTTTATTCCTACATTCTTGATCAGAGTATTATTATTTCTTTTTCTGAAGACTAATAAAGGTGAGGTAGAGACACAAGGTTTGGTGCAGCCTTACATTTCTAACCTTATGTGGGAGATGGTTCAATATAATGGTTAAGAGCATGAACACTGATGTTAGCCTGTGTCCTGATTTTAGTATTACCACTTATTTGTGATAGAATTTTTGGCATATTTAGGAGTTTAGACCATTAGGTAGGCATGAACATTACCAGTTTGACTCCAGCCTTGGCAATTTAGCAAATCTCTATCTCAAAAAGAAATGTGATCGTTTGTAACTCCATGTGACAGCCCTGGATTCAGTCCCCAGTATTTCATCAGTCAATCAGTCAAAATTAGGGGAAGCTTATATTTCATTTGTTAGCTGGAAATTGTTGTGTTGCATCACAGTTCCAGTTGGTACTTAGTCCATTTCATAGTGACAAAGTTGGTGGGGGCTCAGTGAGGGTTCCTTTGAGTTTTAATGACTTAAAGCAGCATTAAGAATACTCCTAGTAGTTCAGAAAATTTTGAGTGCAAGGAGCTATTAAGAATACTCCTAATAGTTCAGAAAATTTTGAGTGCAAGGAGCTGTTGAGAATAGTTCAAGGTGGCAGAGCAAAGAAAAGGCATCAATAAAACAACTCATTAGCCAATTTAGAAGGATATGGTTTTTATATGGTTTTGGAAGGTTTTTGAAGGATATGTGGTTTTAGGGGAATATACGCACTTTCTATGTCTAAATGAATGCATAAGGTATTACCTGAATTCTAGACTTAATATACCCTGAACAAGCTACTTTGACATAGAGACTCCAGTCCTCTGACTGATAACCTGCAAGGCAGGAATTGAAGAGGTAGGGAGATACAGAGAGTGGGTGAGAATTGCTATGCCACAGGAAAATTCAATAGAATGCTTACCTGGGATTTCAAAAGAATCATTCTGTTTATTAGATTAAAGAGATAGCATTTGTATGTTCACAGCATAGGGTACACCAACAGTCATCTAAAACATAGTCATTCACCAGGTAGTATCACCTGATATCCCCAACACAGAGTTAAGTGTAGTAGGAAAGGTCTTCTGATTGGTATTTTAGTGAGCTAGTGTTGCTCCTTTCTTGGATTGACAGATTAAAGTTGAGCTTTTCCTTTAGGTATTCTTAAAGAATATACCTTTCATGATTGCAGGGATTCTCTACCCTCAGCATCTCATACCAGCTATTGTAGTTCTTTCAGATGGTTACTTGTGATTCTTTTAGATCCTAGATATCATATAGACACCTCTAGCATCTCTGACTATATCCCCTCAGGCATCTTTCCTGGGTAAGACTTAAGGCATTTTCATAATAGCATTCTCTTGTACATAGCTCACGTGTGATCTCAGGAAAGTATTCTAATATTCTTTGTCCAAGGAGTGTGCACCAACTGGGCACAGTACCTCACTGAGCAAAACATCCCACTAAATGGTTTCTCATGCCTAAATGAGGTACCAAATGAGACTGAGTCAGCTTCTCAAATGATCCTTGCACAAACCATTTCTCTAAGCCCAAAGTAAGGTGCAATCATGTCAACGTGATTGGGTCACTAAAGATAATGAAATGTTAGTGCAGAATTTCTATGCTTCAAACCCAAGTTTTTCCCACTTTCATCACTGTATTTTTTCTTTCTTTAGTGAAGTGAAAAAAGTAGAGAAATTCTTTTAGACTATTCCTGTGTAAGTTTTTCCTAGGTGGTTATAACTGTGAGTGAAATTGTTGATGGGGGTCTTGAGTTCTTAGACTAGGTCAGTTTCACTGTAAATTTTTTCTATACAGGCACCCATGCTACATGCAGACATTCTGGGATGATATAAAAGAAATCATTTCTTTCCTTAGGTAGTAGGTTTTAGGTGGGAATCGTACTTTGAACTTTAGTTTTATTCTTGTTGTCTATAATGTTTAAATGTGTTTAAATGTATGTTACATGCATGTATGCATGTACAAGTGGTGATCAATATATGATGTATTTAAATTTTTTAAAATTTCTGTAAAAGACGCATTGCCATAATTCCCCTCAAAATACTCCTCATTTTGATTTTATTTTAAAGATAGTAAAATCCAACAAAACATAACAGAACAAAGTCAATCAAAACAAAACAGTAGAACTGGTACAGAACTTCAAAGCAAGATACTAGGAAAACAATAGCTACTATAGTATTTCTTGTTATCTTCACGATAGTTGACCATTCCATCAGGTACGGTAAAATCAAACCAAAAACAAAACAGAATAAAACCAATCGAAAAGAATATCAAATAAAGCAAAACAAATTAATCAGAAAAAAACAAAACAGCACAATATTGGGCCTCAAAGACAAGATAGAAAGGAATCCCCCATATTTGCACATTGGATACTGTCATCTTCCCAAGAGATGTTCAGACTGCAAAATCAACCAAACAATACAAGCATTTAATTGCTTTATATACCTTAGTTGCTATCAACTTAGCCGGTCCTCCAAACCAGCAGGTTGCTTACATGAGGCAGGGGCTGTCCTTGATTCTTAGTCCACGTGCCTGTAGGCTTACAGGAAGAACATATCTTTCTCTTCCTGGAGTCCGTGCCGGCCACGCGCCACTCACCAGGAAGGCAGGTTAGTTGTCTTCTGGTTCGAACCTCCCTAACCCAACGTGGAGGGTTCTCGGGAGCTCCTCCTCGTTTTGGACATGTGCTGTCATTTTGGCACTTTTTGAAACAGCTCTGGAATTTCTCTTTTATGAATGTCTTTATGAGGTGTGACAAAAAATATGATGAATATTGCTGCTGAATGTCATTCAATGGAAAGACAGGCTCATAAAAACATTATAGTGTGTCCTCATCCACTTTGCTCACTGGATCTGGCACCACACTGACAAAAATAATGGGATAAGTGTGTTCAAAGCAAGTGGGTGTATTTGGGGATGGGGGCTAATGAGATACCTTTACTTTTACTGAGATATTTTTTAAAAATAAACATTGACTTTGTTAGTTCATATCTCATACACTTTGAATGATTTTACAAATATATCTGTACATATGTATATTATTTGCATATATACACAGTGCACAGAGGAATGCACAGTGAAAAGTATTACTTTAAGTAAGGATTTCCCACTGCATAAAATTCCTGCAACTGGTATTTATTGATAGCCAAAATACATTGCAGCCAGAGAAAAATGCAATCAGTATTAATAGCAACATTTTGAAGTTTTCATATGGCATACATATCTCTGTACTTCTGTTCTTGATTACAGTGTTTACCAGATGTGCCCTAATAGTCCACACAAAATTGTATCTATTTTTTGCCTGTCTTCTGCATCCTATTTTGGATTAACACCTTGCAGAATAGAATATTTTTATTATAGCTGAGTCCTTATACTTTCAGCATCCTGTTTTAAACTTGAGGAAATGCAGTCTATACTGTATGGGGGCAAATAAAAACTTGACAAGGGTCAAAAATAATATAATATCATATAAATAACCAGTCATTAGTGTAGAGAAAGTGCCTAATGGATATTGCAGAATGGTTTCTTATTCCAAATTGTCGGTGTCATGTTTTCCATTATGTGGAACGACCAACACCACCAGCAAATCTTTGGTGAAGATTATTTTGCTCAGAAGAATAGATTAGGCACAATGCGATGAATTTCTAGCCTCAGTTCTGCCATTACCTGCATTATGTGAGTCACTTTACTGTGGTTTGTCATTTCCTCCTTTTTTCCCTTTTTATTCCATCTAAGTTACAAGTCTATTGGGTAGTGCCATCCACTCCTAGGGTGGGTCTTCCCTCTTCAGACAGATTGAACTAGTTCTTTCTAAAATTTCTTGTACCATTTTAATTTGGAAGAAACATAGCAAAAATAAACTTTATTAGGGATAATAAATCGAAAATACCTGCAGTATTGTGAACTACTTGGGAAAGTTAACATTGGTTGCTGAAGTGTTGAATCATGTGGGAGCAATGAACAAAAGGGATGAGATGGGGAAATAGAAAGGCATGAATATTTCAGGCCATGTCACTTTGTGTTACATCAGATCTAACTGTAGATGTATTCAGTTCCTAAGTAAATTGTTTTGTATCAGAACTAAAGCAAAACATCTCATTTAACTTCTCTAGACTAAAGACTAGGTTTCCATATACAGCAGATGAAATGAATAAACATAGACATATACAGACATGTATATATATACACATATAATCTATCTATCTATCTATCTATCTATCTATCTATCTATCTATTTATCTATATTTTTTATAAGGTGGGATTTTGCAATGACTGCCTGTAGAGTCAGGTGTGGTAGAATGCAGAAGTGTCATCTGTGTACTTGAGTCAAATGACCCAGTTAAAGATGGAAGACCTGGAGCTTACACTGGGGTCCTGTTGGAGTATCACGAAGCCGAGGGATCTGTGTTGGAAGGCTGGAGAGTATGAGCTGGAAAGGTGAAGATTCTGTTCTGGAAAGTTGAAGAGTCTGCACTGGAAGCCTGGAGACAGACATCCAATGGTGCTGCCAAAGAGTAGAACTCCTCCAAAGAAGTAGAAGTGAGTCTTCCTTCTTTTTTCCTTTTTATCCCATCCACACTACAAGCATATTAATTGATGATACCCACACCAAGGGTGGGTCCTCCCTCTTCAGTAAGTCCAACATTCAAATGCATCCAGAACTATGGTACACCAATCAGCTCACCATTTCTCACTCAAATTGACACAACAGTCAACTATCACTGTATTTCTCAACAGTTTAGGAGATACCTTCAGGTCATGCACATGAAGAGTAAAATTTTCCCTTCATCAGTTTTGAAAATTCATATCCATCTTTATACTTTCTTTCTTCAGCAGTCTTCCCTGATAATCATAACATAGTGGTTTGTAATTTGATAGCCATTTATAGAGGTGGTGTTTAAATAACCAATTCAGAGGTAAATTTATAACTCAGTGAGTAGCCTTCCATACTTTGAAACTTATGCACTGCTTCAGAAAATCTTATCCAATATCACGTTGATTCTGCTGCCTACAAACTTTTTAACTCAAAGAACTCATTTATTTGAATGAATGACTTCCAATAAGCAGACAGAACATTGAGGATGGTGAAAGGAAACGATTTGCTTTTCACTTTGGTAACAAAACTTGAGTGTCCCAATCAGGTGGCTACAGTTCAGGTGCGCAGTTAGCTATTTTCTTTGGGCACCATTCGCAGACTGAGAATCTTGAAATGCAAAGGACAAAAATACATTCAAAGTTTCTGTATGAAAATCCAAATTAAAAGGGGTTAATTTGGAAGAAGTGTCTCCAGTACTTTAGAATCTAAAGTTAATTAAGAGACACAAATAGAAACAATATGAGAGTCTTAGTGCTTTGGAATCAGTAGCTCTTTAAATTTTAGCTCATTTACCCATTAGAGTGACTTTGTGAAAATGAACTAATTCCTGTTGGACTCTGTCTTCATCTATCAAATAAATGGAGTGGACTTTAACAAACCTAAGATTTTTAACAGCTCTTTGCTGCTATAATCCTCTATCAAATGCTTGCAAAGTCTCAAATGGCTTTGACAATCTGCAATAACGTGGGAACATTCATAAATGAAAGTAAACATCACATTATAAATTAAAGTTAAAAGCACGGTGCTTTTTCACAGTGTGCTTTTAGGTTTGATGAATTGAAAACATTCTTTAAAAAACCAAGAAACTTGATTAAGCTAAACTGTGGTTTTTTAAATCCTCATTCTTCACTCAAATGAAAAAAAAATACTCAGGCAGTTTCTTTTCTCCTTTATGTTGACTATAGTAATGAGAGCCTAGGGAATTCTTAGTCTTCCCTAAAAGGTTTCCTCTCGTTTCACACAGTATACGTGATTCATAATGAATATACTGGTGCTATTTTGGTCATGAATCTTCTCTTGGGAGTGCCTGTTGTTTCATTATTCAAGTGAGGATCCAGCAGTCACTTGTGGTCAGTAACAGCACTAGTATTTGCTGAAGGTTTTACATTTGCCATCAGCACTTAGTTTAGTTACTCAACCTGTTGTGAAGCCCACAAAGAAAAAATATTTTTGTCTGTTTTCCTTTCTTTCCTCACTCTTCTGTTTTATTCTAATACCCTGGTGCTAACCTTGCAGAGGCAGTCAGTGCAGAGATATTAACTGTCTTTGATCTTTCCTACTTGCCAATTTTCCATTTAGAGATAGTTTTTTTTTTCAAACCTGTGTTCTATTTGGGCTGCCATAGATGCACTTTGTTTTACGCAACAGTTGTTGCCCAAAGAAATTTGCTGAATATATGACATGTCTTTATTTAGCTATTATTATTACAAAATGTATTTGGAGTCCATTGGGAGAAGGTGGAGGCAAGGAATGAAGTAGGGATGCTTGTCCTGTGGGAAGGGGCAGGCATTCATGGTTCTTAAGAAAACAGCAATAGCTTCCCTCTTTCA
>RJWM01006114.1:0-86653 GCA_004363535.1 Dasyprocta punctata | reverse complement strand
AAGAAAAGTTAATATACCTGAATTGATGAATCTTACATGTCTATATCTGTCAATATCCCCAACCCCTAGGAAGGTAATGATATGCAATATTGTAACTACTGCCAAACTTCAACCACCTCAGTGTGTAAACCTACAATGTTATCGTATCAGATCTGTTGTTGTTGTTTGTCTGTCTTTTTTGACTTTTATTTCTAGCTTCCGTATCTATTTTCTCGTAAATAAAAAAAAAGATGATACAAAGAAAAACAATATAATAGATGTCAATGAAAAAAACAGGAGTCAACACAAGTGACATAAGACTATTTGCAGAACTAATAGCAGAAAATTTCCCAAACATGATAACAGAATCTGACATACAGCTAAGTGAGGCATAAAAAACCTCAATTAGCCATAATCAAAATAAATCTACATCCTGGCATATAATAATCAGGATCTCAGAAATTCAGCACAACAACAAAATGTTAAAACCTGTTAGAAAAAAAAAAAAAAACAGGTCACCTATGAAGGAAGCCCATCAGAATCATAGCAGACTTCTTAACACAAACTCTTAAATCAAGAAGAGCTTGAAGACAAGTATTTCAAGTCCTGAAAGGAAACAACTTTCCACCTAATTAATGTACCCTGCAAAACTATCTTTCTAAATTAATGGAGAAATGAGATACTCCCATGACAAAGAACAACTGAAGAAATTCATGACCACCAAAGCAAACCTACAAAGAGGACTGAAAAATGTTCCAGACAGAGATAAAAGTGGACACAATTCCAAGCACAACAAGTGAAAGAAGCCACCAAGCAGGGCAAGTAAATACAAGGAAAAAGTAGGGAGCCAACAATGGGAAAATAACATGACAACGATAAACCAATACATTTCACATATAACCATCAATATAAATGGCTTCAATTCACCAATCAAAAGAAACAGACTGTCAGAATGGATCACGAAACAAAATCTAACAATATGCTGTACACAAGAAACACATTTAACTCAAAAATAAATTCATAGACTGAAATTCAAAGGATGGAAAACAATACTTCATGCAACAGGAACCCAGAGAAAAAGCAGGGATAGATATTCTACTTGCAGACAATGTGAATTTCAAACTAGGAATGATCAAAAGAGATAAAGAAGGTCACTACGTACTTGTTAGGGGAAACAGTCAGGAGGAAGAAAGAACAATCCTAAATTTATGTGCACCAAATATGGGAGCACCCAAAAATATAAGACAAATATTAGAAGACATGAAAATCAAATAAAAAGCACAAATTTTAATGGGAGACCTTATTATCCTATTATCACAAAGAGATAGATCAACTAGACAAAACATAAGCAAAGAAATATTAGAACTGAATCAAACCTGTGAACAAATGGACTTAGTTGATGTTTATAGAATATTCCACCCAATAACATCAGAATTCACATTCTTCTCAGGTGCACATGATGTTCTCTAAAATAGGCCATATACTATCCCACAGAACATACTTGAGTAAATGTAAAGGAATTAAATTTATCACATGCATATTTTCTGACCATAGTATAATGCAATTGGTAATTAATGGTAAACCACAATACTTCCATAAACAAATGGAAATTAACACCCTTGTGAACAACTAATGGGTCACAGATGAAATTAAAAAAGAAATTAAGCAGTGTCTGCAATTAATTGTTGGATGCAATGAAAGCAGTCAAGTGGAAAACTTATACAAGTGAATTCTCATATTGGGAAAACAAAACAAGCACAATTAATCTAATGTTGCACCTTAATCTTCTAGAAAAAGAAGAGCAAGTCAAGCCCAAGGCCCATACAAGGGAGAAAATTATAAATATCAGAGCAGAAATTAGCACAATTGACAGTAAGAAAACAGTACAGAGAATTAATAAATTGAAGAGTTGGTTCTTTGAAAGAACAAAATTGATAAACCCTTAGGCAACCTTGTCAAAAAGAAAGAAAAGACTCATTCATGCATTGAATGAAAAGGGCGAAGTCACTACAGATCCTTTGGAAATTCAGAAGATCATCAATACCTACTTTGAAAATCTTTACTCTCACAGGATGGAAAACACAAAAGAAATGGACAAATTCCTAGATATATATGCATTACCAAAGCTGAATCAAGAAGATATAAAAATTCTGAATAAGCCAATATCAGGTAATGAAATTTAAAATGTAATTAAAAACTTACCAACAAAGAAATGCCCAGGTCCTGATGGATTCACTGATGAATTCTACAAGATATTTAGAGATTTAATGCTAGTATTCCTTAAACTCTTTAATGAAATTGAGAGGAAAGCCATACTCCCTAACTCATTCCTGGAGCCAAGTATTACCCTGATTCCAGAATCGGAGAAAGACCCAGAGAAGTAAAGGCCAGTATCCTTCATGAACATAGATGCAAAACTCCTCAATAAGATACTAGCAAACATAATGCAGCAATTCATCAAGATGACCAAGTGGAGTTCATCTCAAGAGTGCAGGGATGGTTCAACATATGCAAATTAATAGATGTAATATACCATATGAACAAAGCCAAAGACAAAATCACATCTTCTCAATAGATGCAGAAAAACCTTTTGACAAAAGCTTTTGTAGGGACCTACAAAAAATCAGAATAGATGGTCTTTACCTGCATCTGATAAAAGCTGTCCATGGCAAACCAACAGCTAACATCATTCTAAGTGGACAAAAACTGAAAGCTTTCACTCTAAAATCAGGTACAAGCAAGGCTGCCCACTGTCACCGCTCCTATTCAATACAGTTCTGGAAACATTAGCCAGAGCCATTAGATGAGAGAGAAATAAGAATAAGAATAGGAAAGAAAGTTATATTTGCAGATGACATGTTACTCCACATAGAAGATTGCAAAAAACTCTACCAAAAGACTTCTTGATTGAATAACCAAATTCAGTAGTGTAGCTGGGTACAAAGTCAACACTCAGTCAATATCATTCCTGTACACAAAAAACAAACTCAGAAATTAGGTAAATCACACCCTTCATTATTATGTCCAAAAAAATGAAGTACTTAGGAATCAACCAAACAAAGGAAGCAAAAGATCTATACATTGAAAATTACAATACTCAGTAAAAGGAGATCAAAAAGGATTTTAGAAAATGGAAAGATATCCCTTGTTCATGGATAGGAAGAAGCACTGTAGTGAAAATGGCCATTCTCCCAAAATTTTTATACATATTTAATGCAGTTCTATTCAGAATACCATTAGCATACCTCACAGAACTAGAAAAAACTTTACTAAAATTCATCTGGAGCCAGAAAAGACTTAGAATAGCAAAGACTATCCTGGCACACAAAGGCAAGGGAGGAGGCATCACAGTCCCTGACTTGAAATTATACTACAAAGCTATTGTGATAATATCAGCATGGTACTGGCAAAAACATAGACCTGAGGACCAGTGGAACAGATTAGTAGATACACCCACAACTCTAAACACACTCAGTCACCTTATCTTTAAAAAAGTGGCCGTTTGCTGGAGGAAAGACAGCCTCTTTCATAAATGGTAGTGTAAAAACTGGCACTCTATATGCTGACAAGTAAAACTAGACCCATGTGTATCACCTTGCACTGAACTAAAATCAGAATGGCTCAAAGATCTAAATTTTTTTATTTTATTTCAAAAATAATAAAACTCAACAAAACAAAACAGAATAAATCTAATTAAAAGAAAGCAGCGAAATTGTTACAGAACCTCAAAGCAGGACAATGAGAACAATAATGGCTACCATAGTGTATATCTTGTTATCTTCACAACTGTCATCCATCAGATATAGCAAAATCAAACCAAAATAAAACAGTAAAACCAATCAAAACAGAATATTGGATAAAGCAAAGCAATTAGAACAAAACAAAACAGTGAAAATAATATTGGATTTCAAAAACAAGATAGAAGGAAATACCCCATATTTGCTCTACTGCACACTGTTATCCTCCCTATATATGCTCAGACTGCCGGCCCCAGACCTGCAAAGTCAACCAAACAACACAAGCACTCAACTGCCCCCTGTAACTCAGTTGCCACCAACTCAGCCTGTCCTCTGAATCAGCCAGCCACCCATGGTGGGAGGGGATTGGTGATTCTCAGCCCTCGAACTGGTAGGCTTATGGGCAGTGATGAGTTTTCTCTTCCTGGGCCCCACATAGCTTGTGCGGCTTACCAGAAAGGCTGACTAGTTGGCTTGTTGGTCAGCTCCTCCCAGTCCCAGTATGGCCAATTCTCAGGAGGCTGACTTTTCTCTTTCTGGACCCTGCGTGGCTCGCCAAAGGTCTAAATATTAAAATAGAAACACTCAATCTACTGCAAGAGAAAGTAGGTAAAAATCTTGAAGACATAGTTGCAGGCAGAGAGTTCATGAACAAAACCCATACTGCATGGGAAATACTTGAAAGAATCAACAACTGGGACCTCATCTTATTAAAAAGCTTTTGCACATGAAAAGAACTAACAGTGAAAAGACAATCCACAGATTGGGAAACATTGTAGCCGGTGGTTCCTCAGACAAAGGACTTCTGTCTAGAACATATAAAGAATTGAAAAAAATCAGACCTCCCCCACAAATGCAAAGGCCCAACCGAAAAATGTGCATCTATGAGATGAGTACACACTTACCAGATGAAATATAAATGGCAAATAAATATATGAAAAAATGTTCAACATCATTGTCATCCAAAAGATGTAAATTAAAACAGGACTGAGATTGCTTCTTACTCCAGAGAGAATGGCTATCATCAAGAAATCAACCAATAACAAATCTAGGAAAGGCTGTGAGGGAAAAGGAGCTCTTCTCCACTGTTGGTGGGAGTGTAGATAGGTGCGACCATTGTGGAAATCAGTAGGAAGATTCTTCAATAAACTAGGATTAGAGGCCCCATTCAACCCAGGTATTCCCCTCATGGGTATCTTCCTGGAAGAATTTAAAACGTACCGCAGCAATATATGTGCACTTGTATTTATAGCAGCACAACTTGTAATAGCTCAATTCTGGAAATACCCATCAACTGAGGAATGGATAAATAAGATGTGTTCTTTTTAATACAGTGGAGTACTACTCAGCCATTAAGAAGGATTAACTGGAGACTTTTATAGGTAAATGGATGCAAGTTGAGACCATACTCATTAGTGAAATAAATCAGAGTCATATTATGTTGTCTCACTGGTGTGAGAAACTGAAAAAGTAAACAATGTCTAAAATATACAATAGATATTGTGAAATGGGAAGAAATTGTGAAAAAGGAAGTAGAATGGGGGAAGGAGAAAGAAAAGGAAAAAGGAAAAAAATGTAAGTTTGTTATACTATTAGTGTCTATTAGTTCATGGAAAAGGAAGTTTTGCACTTATATCAATTAGAGAATTTCTGTTTTGTTTTATTTTAATTCACTTCCTTTAATTTTTATTTATTTTTATTGTTTAATTATTTATTTATTTTTGGTACCAGGGATCGAACTCACAACTTTGCACTTGCCCCGCAGACACTTGTACTGCTGAGCTAAATCCCCAGCCCTCATTGATTAGAAAATTTTTTATGTCCATGTCTTGTACTCTGAATAACTACATTAAAGATAAAGTATTAACTATTGTTATTCTCCTATCATCTTGTTATGAAATTTTGCTTTACTTTTTTCCCATAAAATTACAAAAATTTGTCTTCAGTGTGTCCATTGAGTTAATATTGTTTTGAAATTACATATTACACTAGTTATCTAGAAATGAGTCCTGTTTCCATTATAAGAAATTACCACTGGCCAGGAATTTAGCTCAGTGACACAAGCACCTGCCTGGCAAGCGCGAGGTCATGAGTTTGATCCCTGGTATCAAAACAAAAAAAAGAAAGAAAGAAAAGAAATTATCACTAATTGGTTTTTAGGTTGATCTCCGCTTGCACTAACTATCACATATTTTCAAAATGGATGTTTTATTGTGTATTTTATTTTGGAAATCTTGTAAAGAAAAGAAAAAAATTGTCCCTGTCAGTAAATCTTATGCATGTGGTTTATTTCATACTACTAACATAGTACCTTCTTAGGTTTGATTGGAATTCAGTTATGTTATTTACATTTAGAAATCCCATTTAGTTGATATTTTCTTTAATTTCACTTTTCTTTTCTTTCATGTGAAGCCTCAGAAACAAAACTAGAAATGTTTTAGTTTGCGTTCATTGAAATCTTCATTCTGTTATTCACTATTAGTTTTTAAGTATCTTGTTTGTTATCAAAGCTATCATTTTTAGTATGCTAGTGTTTTTTACCTGAAGCACATACTGCCTTGTGTACACATTGTGTTTTATACTTAAATCTAGTTTGTAAAATATTAGAAACTATATGGTGAATATGAAAGATCTTGTCTAATTTGGGTTTTTTTTTTTCCTGGTCTTAACCATTAAACCTAAACCACTTTTGTTATTAATCCAACTTGAGCCTCCTCATTGTAGTTTCTTGCTGTCTAGAATACAGATTTGTGAAGGATATAGCTTCTGCTTTCAAAGAACTTTGACTTTAATAGGGGAATTAACAACTCTGTATACCAAAAGTAATTTTGATGTGAGTTTATCTTGAGTAGTACTTCATAATACTGCTTTTTGTTTGACTTGGTACTCTTGAGAATTCAGAGCATGAAGGTGTTTATTACTTCATAATGTGGTGGGGGGTTTAGTCTCATATAAACTTTATGTTGTTTTAAATCTTTATATTTAAATATTCACAGTTTTAAAAAGAAAAGTAGATTGTGTTGGGCTTTAATTTTTTCCACTCCCACTTCTGATTGAGAATAAATGTATCTTGACAGGGATATTGTCTTTATTCAGCAAACACAGTGGCCGATACACAGTGTATTAAAAAATAATTTCATATGTAACATGACTGCATTTAAGGTGATTGTGCTCTCCAAAGGTGGGCTTCTCTGTTTTCATTTTTGTAGATTAAAAAAAAATTGCCATCAAGAATCAGGAACCAAAACATTACCCATTTTACTAATACTGTACAAGCTGTGTTCTCTACTGGTTCCTAACATTTTTGATAATTATGCAAAAAACTATTATTTGAGAATATTTTAAAAAAGATAGGCTATCTCAAGTAGAATGCAGGATATAAATTTTACATACAACTTTAATTCAGTTGCAGTCTGTGAGGCCCTTTATATAAATGTGCGTATAACTTATTGAGATACTATTCACATATATATCTCATGTATTGAAATTATGTATAAATTTGAAGTGTATATTCAGTATCTTTCAGTATATTCAGAGTTGGAGGGTCAGGGAGGTTCCAACCAGAAGACAACTAGTCTACCTTCCTGGTGAGTGGCACGCAGCCTTTAGCATGGACTACAGGAAGAGAAAGATCTGTGCCTCCCGTGAGCCTACGGGCATGCGGGCTAAGAATCAAGGACTACCCCCGACTTCCCCAGCCCCCGTAAACAACCTGCTGGTTCAGAGGACGGGTTAAGTTGATAGCAACTAAAGTACATAAAGCAACGAAGTGCTTGTGTTGTTTGGTTGACTTTGCAGGCCTGGGGCCGGCAGTCTGAGCATCTCTTGGGAAGATGACAGTGTGCAATGTAGCAAATATGGAGGAGTCCCTTCTGTCTTGTCTTTGAGGCCCAATGTTGTTCTCATTGTTTTGCTTTATTCTGATTAATTTTTTTTGCTTTATTTCATATTCTGTTTTTATTGGTTTTATTGTTTTATTTTTGGTTTGATTTTACTATACCTGATGGAATGGTCAGCTATTATGAAGATAACAAGATACACTATAGTAGCTATTGTTTTCCTAGTATCTTGCTGTGAAGTTCTGTACCAGTTCTACTGCTTTGTTTTGATCGACTTCATTCTGTTTTGTTAGATTTTACTATCTTTAAAATAAAATTTAAAAAAAAAAACAGAGTTGGATAGATCAGTCTTATTACATTTTCATCAGTCTCTAAAGACTTCCATGTTCATTAGGACTTCCTATTTTCACCCAGTGTTTTTCCTCACTCCACTGTAAGCAACCTCTCTTTCCTTTGCCTCTTTACATTTGTCTGTTCTAGACTTTGCATAAAAATGAAATTATAAATATTTGATCTTTTGGAATAGAATTTTTCATTTAACATATTTTTAAGATTCATATAAGCCAGGCGTGGTGGCGCACGCCTTTAATCCCAGCACTCGGGAGGCTGAGGTAGGCGGAGCGTTGTGAGTTTGAGGCCGGCTTGGGCTACAACGTGAGCGCAAGGCCGGCCTGAGCTACATAGTGCGACCCTGCCTCACAAAACCAGGGCCGGGAGTTTGGCTCAGTGGCTTAAGCGCCTGCCCTGGCAGGCGCAAGGCTGTGAGTTCAATCCCCGGTGCCGCAAAAAAAAAAAAAAAAAAAAAAAAAAAAAAAGATTCATATATATTGTATCATGTATTAGTAATTGCATCCTTTTAATAGCTCAATAATATTTCTTCTTCTTTTTTTTTTTGTTTGTTTTGTTTTGGTACTGGAGATCGAGCTCAAGACCTCACACTTGCCAGGCAGGCGCTTATGCTGCTTAGCTAAATCCCTGGCCCTGCATTGTACTTTATTTAACCATGCGTCAATTCATAGATACTCATATTATTTCTCTTTTTGGGCTATCATGAATAATGCTTTTATGAACATTCCTATACAGATTTTTGAATAGACGTGTGTTTTACCTTTCTCTTGGATCTATACCATACCTTAGAGTGTAATTGCTGGGTCTTATAGAAATTGTATGTGTAACATTTTGAGACCTGGCATATTTTGTTTTCCAAAGCGGTTGCCCCAATTTATGTTCCCTCCAGAAGTACATGTGTCCCAGTTTCTCCATACCTTGTAGGAAGTATTATCTTGATGAGCATTTCTTTAATAAGTAATGATATTGGGTGTTACTTCATGTACTTATTACATGTGTGTTTTCTTTGTAGAAATGTCTATTCATATCCTCTGTACATTTTTAAATTATTTGTCCTTTTATTATTGACTTGGAAATTCCTTATGTATCTAGCTCAAGCAGTTATCAGCTATGTTAGAGATATAGTTTCTCCCATTTTATCAGTTGTCTTCACTTTCTTGGTGGTCCTTCATGGCACAAATTTTAACTTTGTTGGAATACAATTTATCTGTTTTTTTTCTTTTATTTGTTTTTTATATTTCTGAAAAGACTGTGCCTATCCTTAGGCCAGGAAGATTTAGTCCTATATTTTCATGTAAGGATATCTAGTTGCTACATTTAGATTTGTGATACATTTTATGTCAGTTTTTGTATAGGTATAAGGAAGGAATTAAGTTCATATTTTGTATGTGTCATCCAGTTATCTTAAACTGCTTACTGAGAAGTTAATGCTTAACCCCATTGAATTGTGTTGGCATTCCCAGAGGCTCATTCGTACATCTGCCTGCAGATCCTTGAACCTAGTTCTAGGGAAAGGTTCAGGCAATGAGAAGACAGGATACAAAAAAGTAGAAGAGAAGCCACATCAGATTTTAAGTTGTGCCTCAATAAATCCTTGTTATTTTGTTAATTATCTATTGCTGTCCAGCAAATTACGCAAGAACTCAGTAGCCTAAAACAAAAGTTTCTCATGTTCATGAATTTGAGAGACTTAGCTATATAGTTCTCACTTGGGGCCTTTTCGAAGTGACAGTTAAGGTGTCATTTGGGTCTGCAGTCAAATCAAAGCATGGGTAGGAATGAAAGATCTGTTTCTAAAATAAGGCAGAGCCCTCACTGGCTCTGACAGAAAGCCTCAGTTCCTCACCTCAGGGACTTCTCCATAGTGCTCCATGAAGTAACCTCATAACACGGCAGTTGGCTTGCAGCAAGACACGTGCTAACAGAGAGTAAATAGACTGAAATGCCTTTACTGCCTAGTGGTTATTATGTTTTCTTCTGTCTTACTGCTTTCATTAAGTTTGAGTCACAAAATCCAACCCAAGGAGCTGAAACATGCTCATTTTTTGAAAGCAATATCAAAGAATCTGTGGCCAATTTTAAACCACCATATTTTTGTCAGTTTTAGTCAAAATAAAATCTAATTCCAAATAGCTGATGTTCATTCATACTCAATATCCACTTATTGCTTAATAACCCTCAAAGTATTCATTCTTTTGGTCCCAGACCTTGATGTTTTCAATCTCACCAATCTTACTGTATTTTTTGGATAAAAACAAAGTAAAGGGGTATGTATAGTAGAAATTTTCTATCAACAGATGTGACAGAAATAATATGATTTCTAAATTGGAATAAATATTAGAAAGTTTCCTTTTTATATCCCTAAATTCTCCCAGTTATAATTCAGGTCTCTAGGAAGAAGCACACAGGTATCTTTGAAGTTGTTTTTAAATACGTCTATCACCCTGCATATTAGCTGACCAGAACTGTGACCATTTCTCATTTAAGAAATACTGTAAAGTTAATCATTACCTTTTTAGCAAGACCATGGGAATCCATTTCCGTGCTTTACTTTGTAATCTTTGTTCCTCCTTCAATTTCTTGTAGGTAATGACTTTGCATGACTTTGGAACTAGTCTGTAGTGGGACTCTGTGGGAGGATGAACACAGAAGAGCTGGAGTTATTGAGTGACTCCAAGTACAGAAACTATGTAGCTGCAATCGATAAAGCACTAAAGAATTTTGAGTACTCCAGTGAATGGGCAGATTTGATATCAGCACTTGGAAAACTTAACAAGGTATATTTGTCTTATCCAGTATTAAAAGAAATAAAACTTAGGTATCTATTTTTATGGTTATTGAACTTCTCTAAATCTTAAACAACAGAACAATATAAAGCTTTGGTTAATTTTAGTAGTGCTATTTTACTTCACGAGTTGCATGGTTTTATACTCAGGCATTCTGTTAACACTTCAGAAGCTCTAATTCAGAGAAACAACAGTGCTTGAGAAATAATACCTGTAAAAACACAAGACTATGAAGCAAACATGTTAACTTTGAGAGCTAGTAAGTTTCTGTAACTAAGCATCAGTTATGTTTTTGAAATTTCTGGCACCAAAATACAAAGCAGTAAATGGAAAGCAGTCCTTGCTGTATCCTTTCCAAATGATACATATGTAGCAGCAATGAAACATTTTCTATTCAGGCAAGTCTTAGTTGTGAATTTGGTTTTTGTTGTTTTGTTTCTTACACAGGCATTTCAGTGTACAGTAACTGTTGCCTTGGAGCTTGGCTTTGAATGATCATTTTTGATAGATTTGGTTTTACTTACAGTAACATCACTGATCAGATCAACCTTTTTTTAGCTTTCATTTAGACCTTGTTTTCGTTTAACTTAGATTAAATTTTTCTCACCTCATACCCATAATTTTTAGGTTGTTAGTGAAAAAGAATGTGTCTAAATATTAAAAGGACTGGTTAGGAAAGGAAAACCCTTATCGTAACTGTTAAAATCAAACAGCTTAGCATGTAATTATTAGGAAAGAAATTTGTCATACAATACAAATCAAGGACACTAGTTTTGAACCTGAAACTGTGGTAGTCATCTTAGTATTTTAAAAATGAAAGCTCTCATTTTCAATTTATCAAAGACTTAAAATTGGAAACACAAAACCTGGTGTAGTGGTACACACCTATAATCTCAGCATTCAGAAGGCTGAGACACGATGATTGCTGCAAGTTTGAGGCTAGCTTGAGCTACATGGTGAGACCTTGTCTCAAACCAACCCATAAAAAAATTATATACACTAGCCTCTCTTTGACCTGTTAGCTTCTAGTATTGATCGTATGAAGTTTGAAAAGTTCTTAACTTCTTTAAAACACCCACCAGAAACTATCCATAAGTGCAAGTTTGCATGAAGGTACATAGATTCTCTTTCTGAAGAGTTCTTACTAGAAACTGATTTTAAAGGTAATTCATTAAATTATGGAAATTAACTCACGTAATTAAGTACATAATTAGTTTTATATATTAATCAGTATTCATGAAAACGGTTATCAATATATCCAGCTAACGCAAAGTAAGACACCCAAAAAGTCACCGACAAAACTCTAAATCTGTGGTGGAATAAGGTAAGGATTGTTGAAGATAGCCTAAATACATGTTTAATACAATGTAATGAACTAGGAGATTTAGTTCTGTCACTGTACTGCCTTTGATGGCCATTTTATATATTTCAACCTCAGTTTTTTCTTTTGTAAAAATAAAGGACTTTTAATATATTTCTTCTATCCAAGTTCTAGCTTTTCCATATTTATTCTGAGTCATTTTACTTTCTATCAGTACCTCAAGGACTATATATTTAGATGCTGTTTTTGTTATATAAATAACTAATCTTTGATCTTCCTAATGAAAATTCTTCCCTGACCATTATCTCTAAGTAAAATTTGTTTTGTCTCATTGGGAAGTTAAGTTTATGAGGACAAACAAAAAATTATAATCTCATGTAGATTTTCTTATAATCATTAAAATTACTTCTTATAATGTCATATGCTAGACCAGTGGTTATACCTCCTCCAACAAAATATCAATGGCAAGGTCAGATTTTCTTCATATATTTCTGTAATCCCAGTGACTGTAGAGGCTGATGCAGGAAGATCTCAAGTTCAAAGCCAGCCTTAGCAACTTAACTAGACCCTGTCTCAATCTAAAAAGAGCTGGGTATGTAGCTCAGTGCTACAGCTGTGGGTTCAATCCCCAATACCATCACCATCACCACGACCACTACACACACACACACACACACACACACACACAGAGTTTTCTCTTACGCCAGAAACTAAAATTTGCCAAATCTAAAACAATGTAAATATTTTTGTTTTCCTCGATTTTAACTTCAAACAAATATATATTGATAGGTGTGACTGACAAAAGGCTACAATGATAATTTTTACAATATTATGCTAGAAAATGGTAATAATTTTTTTGCAACTTTATTAAAATATTTTTTCAAGGTTCTGCAAAATAATGCAAAGTACCAGGTAGTACCCAAAAAACTGACCATAGGCAAACGCCTAGCTCAATGTCTACATCCAGCATTACCAGGTGGTGTTCATCGGAAGGCACTTGAAACATATGAAATTATCTTTAAAATCATTGGACCTAAGCGACTTGCCAAAGATCTTTTTTTATACAGGTAAGAATAATTTCAGTATCTGTTTAAATGTAATAGAAATACTATTCTATATTTTCTGTGCTAAAAATCTCTTTAATGATTAAATGTCTTTGATGGTACTCAAATATTTGAGTTACATGATTTAAAGCATTCTTCAAAAGTAAGTTTTTTTAATTAGATGTCATTCATGAAAAGCTTTCATTTAAAAGAGGACATTCTGCCGGGAGTTTTGCTCAGTGGCTTAAGTGTCTGCCTGGCAGGTGCGAGGTTGTGAGTTCAATTCCCGGTGCCACCGAAAAAAAAAAAAAAGGACATTCTGCTCTTTAAAGCTTAACAACTAGCCTTACAAAAATAAGATACCTTGATTTCTCACTATCTTTCAACATTGTTGACCATTCTTTATATACTTGAATTAGTTTTCTCCCTTGGTTTCTACAAAAGCTCTTTTTTTGTTTGTTTAGTTACACTCTTAGTCTTCTTTATGTGAACTCAAACTATACACTTTCTTAGGGCATACTTAGTTCTGCTTCTTATATTTCCACTTAATATCCTTTCCTTGGACAACCTTATCTCTGTCCATGATTTGTCTTGTTAAAATAATTTTATTGTACATATTTAAGGTTTACAACGTAAGACACAAAGATAATAAAATGGCTATAATACTGAAGCAAGTTAACATATACATCATTTCACATGGTTACCCTGTTTTTGATTTTTGTGGCCAGATTAACCAAAGCCTACTCATGTAGTAAAAATCACAAGTACAATTTTTTAAATTATAGTCCTCATGTTGTACATTAAAGCTCTAGACTTTTTCATTGTACTTATCTACTGTCTTATAACCTTTGTCCTATGTCTTTGTATTTCTTGCACCCCTGGTAACCAGAGTTTTAGCTTTAAGATTAGGTGGAAGGTAATAAATTGAAAGGAAATGCATGTGTAAAAATATAAGTGTGTGTTTCCATGTATTTACACACACCCACACACATATATTAAACATTGCCCTAAAAGCTCATATAGGGAGGGTGGCAGCTTCTGGCTATTTGAAAAAGTTTGAAGGTTTGGTTGTTACTATTATTTGTTCCCTTTAGAATCATGGGGAAGGATTTCAATACATTTGTGTTGAATAGCAAGGATACTGGAAGAAAAGTTACTGGAAAGCAAAAGGAAAATGAATGAATATGGGTTCTGGCAAAAGCAGGACATGGGCCCTGGGGCTCATGAAACTTACCTTGAAAAGGCTGAAAGAGTACATCCCTAGGTCAAACTGTTTAAAATTGGAGACACAAAAGTGGAAAGTTGAAGGTGATTTGCATTTTCTGTATAACCTAACAGCAAGAGAGATTCTTCATTCAGTGATTAAGTGCTTCCGAAGTGCGGGACATAGTACTAGTACTTGGATACAGAAGTAAAAACACAGTCTTGGTACCTTCATTTCTGATACAGTTTGTTAAGGAAGACACACATTAATTCAAATAAAATGATAATTGTTCTAATAAAAAAATTTTGACTGTATGGCAACAATAAATAGGGGCCTAACCCTAGTGTAATTGGGAGACATCTAAAAAAAAAAGAATGACAAAGGCTGAGACCTGGAAGTTTAGGAATCACTCAGACATACAAAGAGGATATAAGTAAATTTTATCTGTGTGAGCAGCCTGTGCAAAAGTCTTGAAAAGCATATGAAAGGTTTCTGAAAGGAACCAGCAAGGAATCCTTCAGTATACCTGGAACAGAAGATTCAGGAATAAAGTGGTAAATATACATGGGCTATGTAGTGCTGTTTAGTAGCTAAATCTTAAAAAAAAAAAATGTCAAAACTGCTTTGGCAAGCTGGGCGCGGTGGCACACGCCTTTAATCCCAACACTCGGGAGGCTGAGGTAGGTGGAGCGTTGTGAGTTTGAGGCCGGCTTGGGCTACAACGCGAGCGCAAGGCCGGCCTGAGCTTCATAGTGCGACCCTGCCTCAAAAAACCAGGGCTGGGAGTTTGGCTCAGTGCCTTAAGCGCCTGCCCTGGCAGGCGTGAGGTTGTGAGTTCAATCCCTGGTGCCGGAAAAAAAAAAAAAAAAAAAAAAAAAAACTGCTTTGGCTACAGGAAATCAATGAGTTTTTAGTGAGTACAAATCCTTCAGGGAAGTACTGAAGCACTGCTTGTTAAGATGATAAAGATGAGATTGGTGGCCTCTTATAGGTAAGTATCTAGTAGAGATTATTAGGTTCAGAAAATATCTAAGAGTGAGAAAATTTGGTGATTGAAGGTTGGAGTAGACAGTTTTTAAAAGGGGTTAAGAATCATTCTTCAGTTTTTGTCTAGCCAGCTAGATAGTGATGCTGTATTTTAAAATGGCAATTACAAGAGAAAGAATGAACTTTGAAGGAGAAGGAAAGACTTCTGCTTCAGAATTGTGAAATATTAAGCCTTTATGAAACAACTAAGTAGTTACTGAGTTTATGAGTGTGAAACTCAGGTGAGAGAATTTGTTTTTAATGTATGTACCAAGTGTGATCACACCTATAGTGTGAATTTTTTAATTAAAAAAACTTTCCTTCATTATGGAGATTCCTCAAAAAACTAGGCTTGGACATCCCAATCAATCCAGCCATTCCCCTTCTGGGTATTTTCGCAGAAAAATTGAAAGTGTCATGTCACAGCAATATACATGCACCCATGTTTATAGCAGCACAATTTGTAATAGCTAAATACTGAAAACGACCAAAATGCCCATCAACTGCAGAATGGATGAAAAAGTTGGAATATTACTCAGCTATTAAAAAGATGATCTCGAGGCTTTTATAGGTAAATGGAGGCAACTTGAGACTATACTCATAAGTGAAATAAATCAGACTCACATTTGCAAATATCATATTGTCTCCCTAGTGTAAAAAATAAATAATAAAAAAACTGAAAGAGTAGTGTTATCTAAAATGTACAATAAATATTGTAATGAAAGGGAAAGAAAGTACTAAAAATTAAAGAACAGCTGGGATAGGGGAAAGGAGAAATGGTAGAAAGGAAAAGATTATATGTATGTAGGTATACAAATAGCTGTATGTATGTATAAGTATGCAAGACTTACCTATACTACTAATTCTCTGTTCATCAAAAAGAATAGTTTGTGTTGTCATTGTTTGATCATTTTTTATGCCTAGATCTTGTAACTTGAACAACTACTTCTAAGATAACAATATGTAATATATTAGCTAGTATTGATTTCTTACTGTTCGGTTTTTTTTTTTAATTCTGTACTATTTCTATCCTTTTTTCTGTTTTGCTTTTTAAAATAAAAATTTTAAAAAAGCTTTCGTACAATAAAAGATACATTGCCATTAATCCCCTTCAGATTAGTCCCCCTCTCGTGTGTGTTCCATTATTCTTGCCATTTTTCTGAAACAGTTCTAGTCGTTCTCTTGCATGACTGTGTTGATGAGATATATGTGAAATCAGTGGTGCTACTAAAGGCAGGGTTGTAAAAACACTACCATATGTCCTCACCCTCCTTATTCACAGGATCTGGTATCATGCAACTTCTGGTTCTCCCCTAAAGCTAGAGTGACCACAATAGGTAAACATTTTTAATTAATTCAGGAAATTGAGGTAGCCAGAATAACACAACTAAAAACACAAAAGGAGACTTCCAGAACTGTTTCACAAAGTGGCAAAAACAATGGGATATTTGAGTTAAAAGATAAGGGAATGTATTTTGAGGGGGGATTAATGGCAGTAAGTCTTGTACTCTAATAATTTTTTTAAAAATTTAGATATTAGCTAGCTTTTAATTACACCTAATAGAAGTTGTCAATATACAGATACCATTTTAGGTCAGTCAGTACAATTTATTTCATTAAAATAAAAGCTTTATATACACATATGATTGCAAACAAATTAATATTTGTCATTTTGTTTCTTTCTCTTTCTCTTTTATAAAAAAATTTAAATAGTTCTGGATTATTTCCTCTTCTTGCAAATGCTGCCATGTCTGTGAAACCAACACTGCTCAGTTTATATGAAATATATTACTTGCCTTTGGGTAAAACACTGAAGCCTGGTCTACAAGGATTGCTAACTGGTATTCTCCCTGGCTTAGAAGAAGGATCAGAATACTATGAGAGGTAAAATGGTGTTTGGGGAAACTATGTAATCCAGTTGATGGCTTTGTCAGTAAGCATATTTAAATCTGTTTTAACATCACAAAAATGAATTATTGTAGATAGTTCAATATATAACATTAAAATTTTAATAGCAGTAAAATTGTAGTATGTCTATGCTGTGTACCATACTGGAGAATATAGCTATGTGATAAAAGCATAGACTTCAGAGTCACTGGGCTTAAATCAGTACCTGTACAGCTACTGTGAACTTTGTATTTTTAACATTTTTGATTTATATTCAGTTTCCTCATCTATAAAAAAGCATATACCTATTTCATTGTGTTGCTGTAATAATGAAATCACCTAGTCCAGTAGTGCCTTACAAATATGTCATTCGAAAAATAAAACAGGACATTTAGATTAAGGAGACAAATGGAAAATTGGCCCATCTGCCAACAGTTTTTAAATTACTAATGTGAGACAACAGTCTACTACCAAGTACAGTGCTATTTCACTGGCTTTTGATTTGGTACTCTTTACATTTTAACTTTTGAAGGAAAATGATCAGATCTGATTTGGAGCCTACTATTTTTTTAGTGTTTTATAGACAGTGCATGATGGTATTAAGTATTCGTTCAAGAAAAAATGCAATCGATTTTGCAAAAAATAGAGATTTCCCAAATTATTTTATGAGTAGACTTAATTATTAAAATTTAAATAATGTATTCAAATGTATTGATCAGTTACTTTGTTGTATCACAGCTGCTCCCACAATGCAGTAGGAAATCTTAATTCTGAAAATACTGGGTTACCCTTTTATGTTACTCTGAAAAAGTATTTTTTCCTAACAGCTTATTTACTTTTATTAATTTAGCTATTTTATTTATTAGCTTAAAATTTTTGAAATATAAAATTATTTCATTTAGCTTTTAAGTCAGTTTTGTTGTAAATTGTTAGATTTTCTTAAGAGAAGTACAGAATCAGTACTAATTTAGCTACAATTGAAATTTAGTAGAGAAATTGAATGATTATCTTTATGGTTGTAGTATCTTATGATTTATCATATAGCTTAGTTGTTATTCCACAGTCTATAAAAGCATTCATAAATGTGTTATGCACAGATTTTAATGCAATATAAATTGAGACCCAAAGAGATTGCACTCAGTATTAAACAACACAGCAATTAGAACTCATTCTCTTATTTTGACTCCATTGTACTACAATCAAATAGCTTGTTATATATTAAATTGTTAAAAAGTAATCTTTAATTGTACTTAATAAAGCAGCAACATATCTTTCATTTTGTCGTAGGTCTAATTCACTTACATGATTGTTAACTATATGATACGTGATTTCAAACAGGAAAGAGCATTTGGCAATGTATCATACTGAAAATAGATTTAAGATTTTGTAGAAAATCAACAGATGTTCTACCATGGCATTGCTATTAACTAAAAATTACAGTGTTTTATTGCTTAGAGTAGTTTAACAACCCAGTGAGGTTGGATAGGTCTTGTGATGGTGGTTTTTTTTTTTTCATTCTTTTCATTTTATAGATGAGATTGAACTGTAACAAAATGAATTGATTTCCCCAAAGTATACAGCTAGAAAATAGTAGAGTCAGGACTTAAATCCAATCCTCTGTCTGTAACATATATTCTTCTTCCAGACTACCACACTTATTTGCAGGTAGAGGATATGGCTGTGGCATAGATGCTTTACATTTTTTGGAGGAGATTAATGCTGTAGTATTTGGAAGATAATGGTAAATTTATTTTGAAATACACTAAATGTTTCCACTCATAGACTTTTTTTTTTAAACCTCAGAACAAATACATTGTTGGAAAAGGTTGCTGCTGCAGTGGACCAGTCAGCATTCTACAGTGCCCTTTGGGGTAGTCTTCTTACTAGTCCCACTGTTCGTCTACCTGGAATCACATATGTTCTTGCCCATCTGAATAGAAAGCTTTCTATGGAAGATCAGCTTTATATAATTGGCAGTGATATTGAGCTAATGGTAAGTCCAAAAATATGGTTGCTCATTTCACAAATATTTCTTTAGAGCTAGGTACTCTTCCGGAAGGATATTGAGGATCATGTAATAAACAAAGTTCCTGTTTTCATGGAGCTTGAATTTTTTCATTAAGGAAAACTAGAGACTAAATCAGTAACTCTAAAAAATCAATTATTAGCCAGGCGTGGTGGCACATGCCTTTAATCCCAGCACTCAGGAGGCTGAAGTAGGAGGAGTGTTGTGAGTTCGTGATCAGCTTGGGCTACAACGTGAGCACAAGGCCAACCTGAACTACATAGTGCTATCCTGTCTCAAAAAAACTAGGGCCGGGAGTTTGGCTCAGTGGCTTAAGCGCCTGCCTGGCAGGTGGGAGGTTGTGAGTTCAATCCCTGGTGCATCAATTATTGATTTTAAAAGCTTAACCTTTTAATGAAAAGGTGATGTTATTTATGTCTGACATCTCTGTTATTCAAGCAAAATAATGGATTTTGTTATACTGTCTTACTGATCAGACAATACAAAATATAACCACATTTATTATATTTATTATATGAATGTATTTTATATTTAACATATTCATTTTTGCTCATTATTCTTTCTCCCCATATAATATGACTTTTACCTAGATTTTCGTTAGATTTATTAAAGTATAATTCGCAGTCACTGAAATTAACCCTTTTACAAATACAGTTGCATGAATTTTGGTAAGCTACAGTCCTGAAACTGTTACTATGTTCAGGATATAAAAAACTGTATCACTCCAGAAGCTTTGTGAACTTTGTGGTCAAGTCCCCTTCCATTGTGCTTCCAGACCTTTCAAAACAATAATCTATTTTCTGTTTCTTTAATTTTGCTATTTCTAGGAATCTATATAAATGGAATTATAATGCATGTAATCTTCAAGTATAGTGTCCTTCACTTTTCATAATATATTTGAAATTCAGCGATGCTTTTGTGTATATCACTGATTCATTTCTTTATGTTGGTACATATTATTCTATTGTATGAAAGTACCACAATTTGATTATTCATTCATCAGTTAATAATGGACATTTGATATGTATCCCATTTGGAACAATTGTAAGTGAAGCTACTATAAACACTTCCATACAGATGTTTTGTAGACATGCAGGGTCTGACTTGCTGTAAAAATCATCAGAACCTCACCATTTTAGCATTGTGATCCTTAGAAGCACACTTTATTTATTTAGAGAAATTGAAGAATTAACATTCTCATAGCAAAAATTTCCTAACATAGTAAGCAATAGATGTTAAAGGTTCTGTTTATTTCAGGTAGAAGCAGTAAGTACTTCAGTTCAGGATTCAAGTGTCCTTGTGCAGAGAAGTACACTGGACCTCATACTCTTCTGTTTTCCATTCCACATGAGTCAGGTAAAACAATAATGACTGATATTGACCCAAAAAAAAACCCCATGCTTTTTTTAAAAAGCTTGAAAGAGAAAACAAAAATATGCCAAAGAAATTATGTAATCCAAAAACCTAAAACATGTATTATCTGGTTGTTTATCAAATATTATTGACTCTTGCTTTTGAACTTTCTTGTTTTCCAGCATTTAGTACTAGTGGCCCCTCACTTGAATTCCTCATTGGGATGTGAAGAATTAATTCTTAGTTGACTTAAATTGATAAGAACTTAATTTGTAATATCCCTAGATTGGTGCTTCTGAGCCTTTTTTTAGGTTGTTCTTCCTTTAGTACTTTGTCACTTTGTCTGTGTTCTTACCTGCCAAGATTTTCTGAAACTTTACACTTTGTAATTTGTTTTGTAAAACAATATATTGAATAAGTAAATACCTAATTCTAATACTCTTCTAATTCTAAGACTGTACTCTTCTCTCTGGTTACTGTACCCAGTTCTAATACTTTTCTCCCCATTACCATATGAAAATTTTAGATTACCTAAGATTAATCATCATGGTCATCCTGGTTTCCCAATTTATCTTTGTACATGTCTTTCATCTAATAAACTTATACAGTATTGATTATATTTGTAATTTAACAGTTTTCATTTTATTTCTAAAAGTAAGATTGCTATTACACTGTAGATAGTGTTAGATTTCTTTTGCTTATTTCATGGAAAGCTGACTTGAATGTCTAATATTTATACTTTTGAGATTGTAATTCACTTTTTTATATATTATAAAAGAGGAAAAATAACGATGTACTTTTGTATGTGATAGAGTACAATCACATTCCTAATCTTTTCAGGCCACTCGACCAGACATGATCAGAATACTGTCGGCAGCCCTTCATGTAGTACTGAGGAGGGATATGTCCCTGAACCGAAGACTTTATGCATGGCTTCTTGGTAGGTGTTTGATCTACATAGTCATAATTGAGAAAAAAATGGAGAAAGATTTGTGATACATAAGTATTATCGAGTTTTATATGTTCTCCATTAAAAAACTAAAACTTGCTGTGTAAATGGACAATAAAAATATAAACTATTAATGAAGAAATTTGAAAACCTTCTTAGTTGAAGAGGCTATTTGAATACGAGACTTTTTTAACCTCTTATAAATGGAGGTTGTTACACTATAAATTTTTAAAGAATAATAAGTTAATAATTAAAATGGCAAAATTTCCAAAACTTTCAAGTCACTAAAGGAGTTAGAACTAGTAAGTATCACTAGCTCTGACATGGTTTCAGACCTCCATTGAAGCAGTAAAACATTGTGCACATTTTGGTCTCCTATTCCTCTGTCAATGTTTGGCCTATCCTCTCAATTCCTTATTGCCTAGTGTCAGAGGACCCAGTATCACTTGAATGATTCAAGTCTTCAGTTGTTATACCGTGGTGAGCTGGGGGTTGGAGGACAGGATAATTCTGGAAGAACACTGTGATACTTATGTACTGAATTGCTTTCCCTTTTTTAAACTATCCAAAATGATCTCTCTTGCTGACATTGAATGGGCTACTAATTGGTAAGTGTTTAGTGCTGTTTTTGAGATATTTGCTGTTCTGGTATTTAGTGAGCAATATTTTTGAGAACTTATTTTAACTTACTTGCAATTTGTTTCTGTGGAGGTTTTGATAACAACGGTACTATCGTAGGACCCAGAAGTACAAGACACAGTAATCCTGAAGAACATGCCACTTACTATTTTACTACCTTTTCAAAAGAATTGTTGGTACAGGTAATGAATACTTCATTATTCTTTGCTTACTTACTGACTACTAGTTACTAAATATAACACCAAGGCCTACCTTAATTGAATTCATAGTTGAAGGGTTGGAGACAAGACTCAAACATTTTCTAAGAGGGACAGTAACCAGCAAATGGCTAAAATAAAATGATAAGTAATCTTAAGGTAGACTCCTTTGTAAGGCTAGAGCTATTTCTTTACTTTGTTGTTTTCCTGACTTTACTAAAACATAGTTCAGCTTCTTATCTGTGTGCCCTATGGACACTGGAGCTTTTCCAAAAGTGGGATATTATCTAAGTTATTTCCTGTGACGCCATAGAGGAATTTAGACTGTAGCAGAAATCTAAATGTGTTAGAACTGTTATTGTAATGGAAACGTTAACATGATCCATATATTCATATTATTTTAATTTTCCTTATATTTTCAAGATGTCTCTAAACCATGCATTTTTAAATGCATGGAGTTACATACTGAGTTGTTTAATTGTAGATATTACCTTGACAAAGTTGCATGGTTTGGGGTTCATGATCTTAAACAGAAATATTTTCATCTGGAGAGCAGACAGTACTTACGAATATACTTCTAAAAAAATTTTTTTTACTCTTCTACTTATTGCCTAGGGAAAATATAAGCACATTTTCTTCTCTCCAGACAGATAAATAACTTTTGTCTTCAGAGAAGACTTCAGAAAAGTGATGGGGGATGTAAATCTACATTACATATGGGTATATTTAAAAGTATATTTTCTTGTGAAATAATTATTTCATTCTATTTACAAAATGACTGACATATATTTCCTTTTTAAAGGCAATGGTGGGAATCTTACAAGTGAATGGATTTGGAGAAGAGAGCACTCTAATGCAGGATCTAAAACCTTTTCGTATTTTAATCAGTTTGCTGGACAAACCTGAGCTAGGTAATATATACCACTATCCCAAAGGATAAGATCACTTGAAGTGGTTTCATATTGTTTTGTAATAAAAATAAGATTAAGTCATTAGAAAAATTGCTGTATTTTGGAATAGCTTTTAAATACAGGTCCTCAAAAATTTCATACCTAAAGTTTACCCTACAAAGTTAAGAAGATATAGGTATACATGCAGCTTATATGTTATTATTCTTCATGCCTTGTATGTACTATATATGTAACAGAAATCATTTTAAAAATGGCTAAGATCCTCCTAATCAGTTTCAGTTCAGACACTGAAATATGTATGATCTGTTGTAAGTTAAGAGGTCACACAATTTAAGGACTTGAGCATCAATATTTGGGTAGTATTCCTCCTCTTCCCCATAACCCTTTTTATTTTGTACTGTCTGTTTTCTCATTGTGTATTGATTACATATGAGATCTACTAGAAAGCTAAATATGATATAAGGCAAACTAAAAAGAAAGCAAATATTAATAACATGAAAATATGTAATTTTTCAAGTTACATGCCGATGTTTTAGCAGATGGCTAAAATTCACCAAATCTTAAAAATAAAAGTATAAAATATTTAAAATGTAAGAATATCAAGTTATATTGATGGCTTTGATAGGTTTATGTTTTAGATATTGTATGATAGTAAAGCCGAGGAATTCTTTAAAAAGAAATTGGACTCTCTTACAGCAAAATTTAGCCTTATGCAATTTTAGAATTAAATTGTGAATAGTAATAGTACAGTAGCAATAGCATTTATTGAATAATCATTAAGTTCTAAGGGGCTATGCTATCCTTATAAATATTTTTCTTAATCTTTTAAATTGTCATTCTGGATTATTCTCATTCTGGGTGAGAAAACCAAAGCTCAAAGAAGTAAATAACTTGTACAAGGTAACAGAGCAATAAACCAATCAAACTAATTTCCCTGATTTTTATCACTTCTGTTGTGTAAATGTATACTTTAAATGAATATTTTTCACCTATTTAAGGGTTTCTTAAAATGTGAAGTTTGATTTAGCTTCTGAAAATTACTTTTAAATACTTGTTTTAAAACACTCTTTATTAAGCTGGGGATTTTGCTTAGCGGCATAAGCGCCTGCCTGGCAAATGCAAGTCAGGAGTTTGATCCCCAGTACCAAAAAAATAAAAATAAAAAAAACACCCTTTATTTAGAATAATTTTTAAATAATCATGATTTACCTATTCTATGTGCTGTTTTTACTTTGTGTATTAATTTTAGGACCTGTAATTCTGGAAGATGTACTGATTGAGGTGTTTAGAACATTGTATACCCAGTGCAAAGCCGAATTAGATCTTCAAATGGAACCACCCTTCAGCAAGGATCATGCTCAGTTAAGCAGGTAGACTACCAAAATAATAAACATAACTTAAAGATGTTCTTTATTAGTAGTCATCGAGTAGATACTACTGTATACATTTACTTAATGTAATTTGCAATGTTAGTAATAACTGGAGGTCTTTTTTTTTTTTTTTTGGCTTTGAACATTGTAATTTTTAATTTAATTTTTGTCTTTAGTTAGCACATAAAATTAGAATGTGCTTCAGCTGAAATGCCCTTTGTTTATTTTGAAAGGAATAAAACAAAACAATAAACCTGAACTTAACAAAACAGTGAAAACAGTATTGAATTTCAAAAACAAAACAGAAGAAAATTCCCCATAGTTGCTATATTGCATTTTGTTATCCTCTAAACAGGTGCTCAGACTACCAACCCTAGACCTACAAAGTCAGTCAATCAGCACAAGCATTCAGTTGTTTTAGTACCTCAGTTGCTATCATCCCAGCCTGTGTGCCTCCTAATGAGCTGGTTGCCTGCTTTGGGTTTGGGGGTTCTTCCTGATTCTTTTCCCAGCCCACAGCTATGGCTTTAACTGGAGATCTTATCTTACTGTATGAAGTTTGTGATCTAATGTGTAAAATTGATTTATCACTTTTTTTGGTAGTGTGAAGTATAATTCACTCATCACTTAAATAGGTACTTTAAGCGTGACCATACAACTACCATGTGGCAGGGATGGTTCTTAATCTCACCAGTTTAGAAAGTTAAACTTTAGCAGTGAAGATATTGGCCCCAGGAATATAATTTCACTTGTCAAAGTTACAGGAGACTGCTACATGTCAGTATTGGGAGCTGTAACTTGTTTGCTAAGCATTCCTGGTTGTTCCATAGTGTAGTGCCTCTTGGTGGCTTAACACACTCAGGAAACCAAAAGATAGATTAGAAAAAGCCTTGAAAAAGGTAATTGTTAAGTGAATGAAAAGCCACTGAATGTTGTTTTTTCAAGTTACAGTTATATCTTCTTTCACATATGTATATTTATTTTGAATGCCTAGGACAAGTCATGTGACATTAGCACATCTTGTTCTCATCAGTCAGTGATAGATACAAGCTAACAGAATCTTTCTGTTTTCTTCTGTGCTTCGTCTACCTAAGAATTTATGTTGCTCCATAGTAACACTTCACTGTGTAAAGACAAGTACTTGCTCACATGCAAAGACCCTAGGTTTGATCCCCAACACCTACATCTACAGATATAAATATCTATGAAATAGACATAGATATAATTGTTAGGGAGGGTAGAAGGAGAAAATAGGTAATAGATTAAATAGTAGCCATTTGAAATAACAGATTTATTTTTCCCTGATGGAATTTCAGTAGCAATAGCTATTTAATAATAGTGCTTTTTATTGTTGTTTTTAAAGGCAAAAATAATAATTTGAGTGAAACTGTTCAAAATAAACTTTATTAAGAAAATTCTGAACAACACAGGAAAGCAAGAAGGAACAAGACTGTCAAAGTCAAATCACTACTCATTTTATATGTGCCATTGGAAACACAACAATTTAATGCCAAATTGACATTGTGCACTTAGGAGTTCAGAAAGATCTTCCTGTTCTTTTGTGGGTTTTGTTATATAAGGCTAATTTCTTATTTTGATTGTACATTTGAGTTATGAAAACTCAAGTTTGGAAGAATAATTTCATATAAAGTAAGAAAATAAAATAGATTAAAATTGTTACAGTGTGTTTACTAGCATATTTTCTAGCAACTACCTAGGAATTTGCACCGCCTTAATGATATTGCACTTAAATTTAACTTTTAAAAAAATTGATAATATTCTTTTTGTTTTGTTTTCTTTTCTTTAGTAAACTAAGAGAAAATAAGAAAACAGCAGAGCTGATTAAAACTGCCAATCTTCTCTTTAATTCTTTTGAACCTTATTATATGTGGGATTATGTTGCACGTTGGTTTGAAGAATGTTGTAGGTAAATTAAACTATTTCATTTGTTTTAATACCCAAAGCTAAGTTTTAAGTTGTTTAACCTCAACTGAATACATTGTTTTGTAGCTGTGATCTGACTCTACCTTTTACTCTAGCATATAAAAATCATTAATCATATCTTACAATTGGAAAGGAACTCAAAGATGAGTTATTCATTCAGCAACATAGGTAAAAGATTCTTACATCTCCAATGTATAGAAATCTAGCTTCTCTTTTTTATAGGGAAGATAAAAAATTTGTGCTGCTGCCTTGGCACGCATTCCCAAAAACATTTCCGCTTTTAGTTACAAACCTCCTGTGTGCTTCTGTATTTTCACAGCCATAGAACTAGTGGTAAAAGTCCTGTGCCTTTTAAGATATAAAGCCTAAAGAATGGTCTAAAACCCTAGAATACTGGCGAGTCGGAGTGAAATCTGTTTGGATTCTAGACCAAATTTTTTCAGAACCAAATTAACCTCTAGAGCTTCATGAGCTTGTAGTCAAAAAGTAAATATGTACAGTCTTGTGTTTAGAGGTCATTAAAAACATAAATACTGCTTCACATGAATTTCTTTAATGGCTTAGGAAATTTTTGGGTTCCCACTTGTCAGGTGTTGAACAAGCATTGTGCTAGGTGTATAGAGAAGTCCCTGTCTTCACAGACCAGACAGTGGGGCAAGTAGGATTCACATATGCACATTCATCATATTAAGTTTAAAATTGTAACTGCTTCTAGAGAGAATGAAATATAGGAATGAAGAAGAATTATGAGTATCTTTTTACCACCTAACCTTACCTTGGATTTTCATTTTCTGTGTTCACAAACAGACATCTACCCTACTGTATTTCTGGGTCCACAGTCTCACACCCATGCTTCTTGAACTAACCTGAATTATCCCCTGAGCACACATAAATTTTTGTATTAGTAATCCTTCACTTGTGCTATTCTTTTTAAAATATTCTACCCTTTGTGCCCATCTGGGAAAGACCTACACCACTCTTGATTTTCTCAAATCTTCCATCAAAATCAATTGTTTTACACTGTCACATTGTTGTATTCATTTATCTACATAATTATAATTCTCACTGTTCGGGGACTGTAAAATAGTCTTACTTTGTGTCTTCAGAGTGTAGAGCAATGTATGATCACATAGGATTAATATGATGTGAGTGTTTGTTGAAGGAATAATCTCTATGTGGACCAGCAGCGACTTCTGGAAGAGGTACATTTGATCTCAGGACAGGTACATGGTAGATACAAGAACATGAAGTTGGAGGAGAATGATAGTCCAAGAAGACAAATTGGTAAAAACAAAGGCCTTAACTTTAGAAATCAAATAGCAAGCAATTCATTTTAACCTGAATAAATCTAATCATGAGTAATGAGAAATAAGTCTCAAAAAGTAAGATCCATCCAGAAAAACTTGAAAGTAAAACAAAGACATTACAGGAGAGGTTAGGTCTAAGAATCTGGCTTTGAGAATTTTCCCAATAGAGGTACAGTAGTGTAAGGAAACTGTTTCATCATGGGAACATTCGTTTGGTGACCCATTGTTGACTTGGCCCTTGCGAAGGCCATGATGTTTCACAAGTACTCATATCACTTGAAAGTGTACTTGATAAAGCAAATTTTGTTTTTTCAGAAGAACACTGCATGCCAGACTTCAGATTGGGCCTGGAGATAGTAGTGAGTCATCTGAATTACAACTGACCAATTTCTGCTTACTGGTGGATTTTTTGTTGGATATAGTTTCTTTGGTAAGACCACCTTGGTTAAAAAAAAAAAAAAAGAAAGAAAAAAAAATCAAGGAAATCGAAGAACATAGTTTAAATATTTCATGTTGGTGATAGATTTCATCTTTAATACTAAATTGATTTTCTTCTCTATGGTGTAGCTTTTTTTCATAACATTTTCCGTGTGTTTTGTCATTTAACGTTTATAATACAAGGAATATACTTTCTAACTGCATGCTATAAAATTACCAGTATTTACTACATTGGCCTAATGCTGCATTTATATTCATTAATGATTTTTTTTCTATTAAATGAAGACTGTTGGAAATCTTTTCCTCTTATGTTTTCTCTTCTCAATTCTGTGCTTTCTCACTTTGAAGCCTACTAGAAGTATGAGGGTGCTGTGTCAGGTATGACATTCAGCCTGTTTTTAACTGATTCTATTCACTTTTGTTGCATTACTATTTCTGTAATATAGCACATAAAACTTTTTTTATATATGATTTAAAGTACTTAAATTGAAATATGGGAGTAGAAATTTTATAAGTCATCAATAATATATAGTTTTAATTAAGAGCATGATACCTATAAAAAATGAGTAAAATTATTGCCTTATTTGTGCAGATTAAAACATAAATGACTTTTAACCTATAAATTCTTTAACCATCTTTCCTTTCCATTTTATTTTCAGGAGACTTATATTGAAATCCAGACAGAACACTTGCCCCAGTTGCTGCTCAGGATGATTTCTGCCCTGACGAGCCATCTTCAGACATTGCACTCGTCTGAGCTTACAAATTCACTCAGGCTCTGCTCAAAGATCCTTAGTAAGGTGCAGCCTCCTCTGCTATCTGCTGGTACTGGAGGCATGTTGCAGTTTCCTGGTGGGCAGAACAACACAGTCAAAGAATGGGAAGACAAAAAGGTAATCTTAGCTATTATTTTTGGTATTAAACCTTGTAGTTCTTCAAAGCAGAACAGTTTCTGGATTAAATGACTTGTGCATGAGCATTAAAATATCAGTAAACGTTTCTTAGTTCCATGTGATGTGACAATAGACCACCATATTGTAGGCTTTCAGCCATAATGCCATTTAGCAGTCTACATTAATACTTCTCAATACACACAAAATGTGAGTGACATGTAATTTTAAATTTTCTGGTAGCTACATTTAAAAAGTGAAAAACAGGTGAAATTATTTTTAGTTATATTTTATTTAGCCCAGTGTAGCAATGTGTTTTTGTTTCACATGTAATCTGTATAAATTTGACAGTGTGTACAAAAGTAGTTTAAAAAAATCAGTTTTTTATGTACTAAGTCTTCAAAGTATAGTGGTATTTTATACTTATAGCATATCTTCAAATGTTACATTTTTAACAGAAATACCTTACCTGTATTGAATTTATAAGTACATTTGAAATATTGAAGTCACATGCACAAGTTGTTCCAAATATGCTTTGTTTTATGATTACTAAATTATCAGTTTTTAAATTTAAATAGAATTTAAAATTTAGTTTCTCAATCTGTCTAACCACATTTCAGGTGTTTGGTAGCCACACGTAGCCATCTCAATGTGACTACCATATTAAACAGCAGGTCTCTATCCCAACTTTACTGGTCCCTTTTACATCAAATTTTTCTCATTATCTCAAATTCCAGGATGATTTTACTGTCCTCAGTCATCCAGATGCTTAATACCAAGTTTATGAAGTTGATTAGATTTAAACTTTTATGATTTTAATGTCTGGCACATTAACATATTTAAACACTTATGGGAAAATCAATAATTCAAAAGCACTCAGATTTATAATCAAATATTTTGGTGACTATGGGTGAAAGCATTCAGTTGAATTATATAATAATTACATTGACTTTAAGCACAGTGTTACTGTGTTAAAACAAAGATTTAAAATTTTTAGAGAACAGTATTAGGTTATTGTCTAAATGTTGGGTTTGTGTAATTACCTTTCTTCCCCTTTAGAGGTCCTTTTTTCCCCCAGATAGGCAAGCTATATTTTAGAATATCGCATATAACCTTTCCCATCAGATAATAATCCTAAAACATTTTTCTTGGCTTAGCTAAATGTGTTGCTCTTCAATATGAAGTGAAATTACTGATTTTGACCAATGTAAATATACTCCAGGTTTAGCCTATGTAAAATAAAACTACTTTTATTTTTCTTCCAACCTCCTCATTATATGTAATACATAACATACTCTAATATTAATGTGTATACATATGCATCTACTGTTACTGAAAATTTAATTTTTTTGCATTTTCATTAAATTGTGCTCTATTTCATTAAATGAACTCAGCATTTCATTGCTGAAAATTTTATTTTTTTGCATTGTTTTTCATTAAATTAAGATTTTCTTAGAAATAAAATTAGATATTAACTAGCATTGAACTTTTGGTTTTCATTTCAATGAAATTAATGGAGGGAGGAAAGCAAGGCCCTTAGTGTTTTTTCAGTAGCATGTTCAAATCTGAAGATTTCCTGCGTAGAAGGCATCTGAAGACCCTTATTGATGGTTATAGATAAGGTAAAGAGGTAACACCCACTTGTATGATAAATACTGTACTTTTTAAAAATTTTAGTGTCAGGCTGGGCATGGCGGCACACACCTGTAATTCCAGCACTCTCAGGAGGCTGAGGCAGGAGAATTGCTGTGAGTTCAAACCTGCACTACATAGTGAATTCAGGACCAGCCTGACCTTCATAGTGAGACCCTGTCTCAGAATAGCAAAAATAAATAAATAAATTAAGTAAAATAAAGTTATGATGTCATTAACCTTAGAATATGCCTTTTCCCTTCTGTCTCTGATTTTCTTCTATGCCCCAGGCCATGTATATTTTTTTCTTGTTTTTTACTGAAGTATGATGATATTGTCTTTACTTGGATGTCTGAAAATGATCACATTTAAAGGTCAAGTGTTTTCTATATTTCCTTTTTTAGAAAGCCTAAGTAAAGGATTGATAATTTTTTTTTAAAAATTTAATTTGATTCTATGCACATAGCATATTTTCATAAAATCAGTGTATTGGATCTCTATTCTCACATGCCCAAAATATCATTTATATTTTCAAAAAGATATTTTATTATAAAATAATGACATTTATGTAATGTAGTCCATACCAGTAAATATTACAAATGTTTATAAATTCAACCGAATTGTAACTTGAATTCCATTAAATTAATATTACCCATCATTTGATGATTCTTCTACAAAAGATTAATATAGAAATAATTTTATAGTAGTAAACTAATTATAGTTTTCTCATTTAAATGTCTTTTTTTAAGTACATAATTTTAGATGATCACTAACTTTCCAGAAGAAAAGAATTGGCAAATAAATTTGATTTTGATAGTTACCTCTAAACTTTGGAATAATATGAAAAGCTCTCCTACTATTATTGTGATGTGGTGAAAAAACATAAAGTTCACAATTGCCTCATCTGAGCTCTTCTATTAACTGCTAAGCTTATCTTCTTAACCTTGGGCAAGTTTTGATTTTTTTTTTTTAACCTCACCGAGCCTCAGTTTTCTTATCTTTCAAATAAAAAAAGCAAATTAAGCAGCCCTTTCTTTTTAGTTGGAAGATACATATAACAAAAGTGATTGCACTCTTAATTATAGTTCAAATTAATGTATACAAGAAAGTATGGAGAGAAGGGTGGAAAATGGGGTGACCTGACATAGGTTGAAGCCTAATGAAGGCTTCCTTGGGAAAGGAATGTTTAAGTGAAGCCCTAGAGGAATTGGTGAGGTGGAGATGAGGTAGAGAAAATAGAACGTGGGACAGAGAAAGGAGCATTTGCAAAGACTGAAGCAGCAAAGAACACTATGCAGATGGAATGATATAACTTTGAGAGAGACAGAAGCCAGGTTTTACAGAGCCTTGTTCACTGTATTAAGGCTTTTATTCTTTATCTTAGGAGCAATGGGAAGACACTGAAGGGAAAAGGCAAGTGACATAATCAGATTTGTGTATTAGAAAAATTACTCTGGCTGCAGTGTGGAATATGGATCTGAGAAACAAAAGTGGATGTGGGGAGACCTGCAGTAGTGCAGGTGAGAGGTGGTGATATTTGTACTAACAAGATGGGGGAGAAAAGAGAGATATGGGTGGATTTGCAATATATTTAGCAAGACAAATCAAAAAGATTTAGTAATAGATTAGTAAGGATAATGAGTGATCACTAATATTTATCAAGTGTTTACCGCATGTCAAACACTGTGCCAGCTGCCTTCAATATAGCATTACTTAGTCCTCATGACAACTGTCAAATGTAGAAATTATTGTCACCTCAATTACAATGGTCCCTTTATCCATGGTTCTCTTTGCACAGTTTCAGTTACTGATGGTCAACAATGACCCTAATATTAAATGGAAAATTTCAGAAAATTTTCATAAGGTTTAAGTTATGTGCTGTTCTGAGTATTACGATTAAATCTCAAACCAACCTTCTCTGTCCTGCCCAGGTACATGAATTATCTCTTTGTCTAGTGTATCCACACTGTGTATAGTCTTACCCATTAGTCATTTAGTAGTTGTCTTGGTTATCAGATGGACTGTACTTTTGTTCAAGTAACCCTTGTGTAGTAGCCTAAGACTGCATCTCAGTGTGTGCATCTTTCATCTCACACCAGGTCATTACGTAGGCATTGTATCATGTTAGTTCCTCACAAGGAGAAGGGTGAGTACGGTGCAATTACATGTTTGGAGAGCAAGAGAGATCATTCCTATAACTTTTATTATAGTATATTGGCATCATTATTCTATGATTCATTTCATATATGTTCTATTATATGATTAATGCCTAACATAAACTTTATCATAGGTATGCGTATATAGGAAAAAACATAGTATTATTAAGGTTCAGTACTATCTATACTTTCAGACATCCACTGGGGCCCCTGCAACATATCCCCCATGGATGGGGGAGCTACTTTATACAAATAGAAAACTGAGGTTTGGAGAGCTTAAATAACTTGCCAAGTTTACATAGTGAGCAGTAGAGCTCTGCTGTGGGGCCCACACCGTTGACACTGTAGTGATGTGGGAGAAGTAGGGAAGGGGAGGAGAGGTGATGAGGGTGTTATGAATGATCCCTAGGTCTCTGTCTAACTAGCTTTGATGAATAGTGCTGTCATTCACTGAAGCAAGGGACTTTAGGTAAGGCCCAGCTTTGGGCAGCAGAGTGTTTAGTTCATGTGTTAAAAGAATTACCTTTCATAATCTTATTCAAGTTATACTCTGACCCAGTCACCCAAGGAATGTGTGATATTTCCATCTTGATTTATTTAATGTCCTTGATGATTATACGTATCCTTTTTACCAAGAGAAAGGTTAACACATTCCAGTCGTACTATAGGAGCTAGTTTATATTATAATTGTCTGTTCCCTTCTAAATTATAGTATTCCTTTTATACCTACTACCTAATACAATGTCTGTCACATGAATTCAGTTACTATTCTGTAAACGAATGTAAGATTAATAGCAAAAATTTAAGTAGTACTTTACAATTTTAACCAAAGTTCACATGTATGTGGTCCTGGACAGATAACCTATTGATTTTATTGCTAATTTTTAGAATGTCATTTTTTTAACCTTATATGTCTCTTTGCATGGTTTCAACATTAAGAAAGTGATTTTATGAAGTAGATGAAGTTCATTGTTAGACGTTTGATAACAAGAATACATATCCTAAAGATCCTAACCTCACAAGGTAGATAGATACATATAGATAGATACAGATATATGAAAATATATAGATATAAATGTAAGTACTTAGTAAATGCATACATGTTTATGTATTCATTAGAATCACGTCAATATTTCTGATTATAAACATGAATCAATATATGAATTGTTTTCGAATTCAACAAAATTAAATTAATCTGCCTATAATCTGACCTAAAACTTCCCTAAAAAGATAGCCATTTCTATTTCCTAATATGTATACATGTATGTACTCAACGTTTTGCGTTTTTAAAAATCTGTTAGGTACGATCAGTTTCTCTGGAGAATACTACGGAAGTCTTTGAAGATGGAGAAAACCCACCAAGTAGTCGATCATCAGAAAGTGGTTTCACTGAGTTTATACAGTATCAAGCAGACCGAACTGATGACATTGACAGAGATCTCAGTGAAGGGCAGGGGACAACTACCATCCCAATTGGTAGCACGTCCTCTGAGACAGAAACGGCATCTACAGTGGGGTCTGAGGAAACCATCATCCAGCCCGCCTCCACAGTAACACAGGGGACAGCAACTCGAAGTGGGAAGACAGCCCAAAAGACTGCAATGCAGTGTTGCTTGGAGTATGTCCAACAGTTTCTTACCAGACTCATCAATCTCTATATCATTCAGAGTAACTCTTTTCCTCAGACATTGGCTACGGAGCACCCAGGGGATCTCAGTCAAATGCAAGGAGGGTCTCCAAAATGGGACAGGGATTCACAAGGAGATATAAGAGAAAGTAACATATATAAACAAAAAACTTCAAAAGAATACCTTTCTGCCTTCCTTGCTGCCTGTCAGCTCTTCCTAGAGTGCTCAAGTTTCCCAGTTTACATTGCTGAAGGGAACCATACATCAGAGTTATGTTCTGAAAAATTAGAGAGTGGTAAGATCATCTTTGTTGTGTTTGTATCTGAATACTTTGTATAGAGCATTCTTTTTTTTAAGATTCAGATATTAAAACTGGATTTTTTAAGTCAATTTTTAACAATCACTTTGATTTAAAACTTTGAAATTTGGAGAAGTTGCTGTTAGATAACTTTGTGATTTTGATGATTTTCACAGTATGCATGTAAGTCTAGACAGATGAAATGTAACATTCAATTCACTGGTTTCCTTTATTATAACAGCATTGTTTAAGTTTACTTTTATTTAATTTTTTTTATTTTATGGGAAAAATTTCATAACAATAATAGAATAATGATAGTTAATATTTTGCATATTGTTATCTTTAAAGTAGTTACTCAGGGTACAACATATGAGTATTAAAAATTCTCCAAATGATATTAGTACAAATCTTTCTTTTCAGTAAACTAAGAGAAATTAGTAGTATAACTATCTTGGGTTCCTGTAGTTCTCTTTTTTGGTTGGATCTTTCTGTGGTTTTGATATCAGGGTAATACTTGCTTCCAGGAATAATTTTAAAAGTATTCCTTCTCTCTTAATTTCAATAAAGAGTTTCAGCACTAGTGAAATTAGATCTTCTCTAAATTTCTTATAGAATTCAGCAGTGAATCCATCAGGGCCTGGACTTTTCTGTTGTTAGGTTTTTAATTACATTTTCAATTTTATTGACTGATACCAGGTTAGAATATTTATATCTTCTTGAATTTTGGTAGTTCATATGTGTCTAGGAATCTGTCCATTTCTTCTATGTTTTCCGTTTTATTAGTGTACAAATTCTTGTAGTAGGTATTGATGATCTGGATTTCCACATCCATTGTGGTTTCATCCTTTTCATTCCTAATTGCTTAAATTTAACTCTTTTCTTTCCTTTTTTTGATAAGGTTGGCTAGGAGTTTATTATTTAAATTTTTATATATACATATGGTTGAAGTAAGTGCTGGTTAACATTTGTTAATAAATATACTTTTTTAGAACAAGAAAAGAGATTGTTTGACTTGGCATGAGAAAAATGTATTTTGAAAAGTTTATGAAATTCATGCTGCTTTGTTTTCTTAAAGTTCTAAAGGAAAAACCATGATTATGTTAACAAATCAAAGTCTAAAGAAATGGAGTTGCTTTTTTTAAAAGTTAGCTTACAATATATGTGAAATGTTTAATACAGTGAGCACTGATTGCTTTCATCTTTTCTTTCAGATTGTGAACATGTGCAGCCTCCACAGTGGCTCCAGACTCTGATGAATGCTTGCAGCCAAGCAAGTGATTTCAGTGTACAGAGTATCGCTGTTTCATTAGTCATGGACCTAGTGGGACTGACTCAGTCTGTGGCCATGGTCACTGGGGAAAATATTAATAACATGGAGTCAGCACAACCCTTAAGTCCAAACCAGGGAAGAGTAGCCGTGGTTATTAGACCCCCTCTCACTCAAGGCAATCTGAGGTACATAGCTGAGAAGACTGAGTTTTTCAAGGTAAATGCTAAGATATGACTAAGATAATCACTGCAAGGGTGATACTTGACCTAGGACAGTGAAGCCACAGAGAAAATAATTTTGACTAAAGAAAGAGGAAGGCCTACCGTGGTGGTGTACTCCTGTAATCCCTAGTACTCAGGAGATGGAGGCAGGAGGATTGAGGCCAGCCTGCATTACAAAGTGATACCCCATCTCAAAAAACTAAAAGAAAAAGAAAAAAAAAAGAACAAGGAAATCTCATTCATACAGTTGAACTTATTTACAGATTAAGTGGCTGTGCACTTTTGCCTTGCTTTTCATAGAATAAAACCTCACCTTTCCAAAACTTCCAGGGAAAGTTTTTCTGGCTCTCAATATGATTTTTACCTGTAGTATATGATATCATTTAGAAAAAAATCTCAGTGTAGGTATCTTAATATGCATAGCAATAATATTTGATAGATTTGAGTTGTATGACATCTTAAGCAGATAAATTAAACATAAAAAAGTTTTTAAAATCTGATTTGAAACTGTTGTGCCCCTCCAGATATTTCCTCCTATTAGATTTCAACTTGTTTTCAGTAATATAGTGGTTGTGGACATCCCAAAGGTTCTTGCTTTGTATTAATACTATCATATATCTAGTGCTGTGTAGCTCCAAAATATGTGTGATTTATTTTACAGAAGTCTTGGCTAGGAATGCAGCTCAGTGATAGAGTACTTACTTAGCATGTGTGAGGTCCTGAGTTTAATCCCCAGCACATGAAACATACAAAAAATTGTTTTCTTTATTTTAAACAATAAACAAAGATAAAAATCATACAGAATTTAAAAGAAATTAACACTAATTAATATGTTGCATATTGTTATCTTGAAAGTAGTTGTTCAGATTACAAGATTTAGGCATGAAAAAAATGATCACAATCAGACAATAAAAACACAAACTGTTCCTTTTTTTTTTTTTTTTTCCTGCAGCACCGGGGATCCGACTCACAGCCTCGCACCTGCCAGACAAGGCGCTTAAGCTGCTGAGCCAAACTCCCGGCCCTGGTTTTTTGAGGCAGGGTCGCACTGTGTAGCTCAGGCCAGCCTTGCGCTTGCATTGGAGCCCAAGCCGGCCTCGAACTCACAACGCTCCTCCTACCTCAGCCTCCTGAGTGCTGGGATTAAAGGCGTGCGCCACCACGCCCGGCTCACAAACTGTTCTTTTTGATGAATTAACAGTAGTATAGTTATCTTGTATATATTTATATACACACATATATATGTATATATATAATCTTTTCCCTTCTTTCTTTTCTCCTTTCTCCTTTCTCCTACCAAAAGTTTTAAGTACAGTATTTCAGATATTTGGACATGAAGTATATTTCACACTATAATATACAATTATAAAAATTAAAATATATTCAACTTGGGATTTTTATCTTATTAAAGATAATGTATTTTAGCACTATTTTAACTATCACCACAGTAGTAAAACAAGATTTTATCAGGACCCTGTTAGAACATTCTTACTACATTTTTGATGTTTAAAAACAAATATTAAAGTATCATCATGAACAGTTTTGAGGGTCTATGTGGCCTGAAGTGGGCAAGTAGAAGGCTTTACTTTTAAATCTCATCCCAGTTTCATAGTGAAAGAGGTATTAATTTGTGCACAGCAAGACTTGTTTGTTAAATAAATTTTTAAATATGGTTTTATAGCATAGTCTTTTTTTACAGCATGTAGCTTTGACTTTGTGGGATCAGCTGGGAGATGGAACACCACAGCATCACCAGAAGAGTGTGGAACTATTTTATCAATTACATAACTTAGTTCCTTCTTCTAGCATTTGTGAGGATGTTATAAGTCAGCAGCTAACCCATAAAGACAAGGTAAATCCTCCTCTTCTCATCTTGTGTATACCAAGAGGTAAATTAAGAAAACTCTAGGAAAATTTTTAAAGCAAATACATGGATAAGAACTAATGTGACTCTGTTCAGAATGATACAATATATTTAAGTATCTTGTTTAGATCTTTACAGGAGAATTCTTTATGAAAGCATCAATAATATAAATAATCCAAAATCAAATGCCAGATTTGTTTCTTGATTTAGGACATCAAAATGGGTAATGATGAGTAAAGCTGTTGTTCTTGGGTCGGTTAGAGAAGAATCGGTGTCTTCAGTTATAAAACCTATAGATATGTAACTCTAATATATGTGAGATTAAATAATGTGGGTGCTGCATTTATAAGTTATGTATTAGCTGTTCATGTACTAATATGCAGGATTGTATTATTTGCCTTAGAAATATATCTAAAATAAAATTTGTGCATCTTAACATATATGAAGCAGTACATAAGTTAGTTATGATGCCTGAGTTTTAGATAAGCTGGAAAGGAAAAAATCATTTTAATTGATGTCTTCAAGGCAATTTCATGAAGTTTTATGGTCTTGAAGAGATTTTAGAAGTAGATTTTTAAAAACCTGAAATGCTAGTGAGTTTCAATAGATCATATTTCAAAAAGTATCATGTTGAATAATAAAAGATTTAGCAGAGAGGAAAGTGATGAAGGAGTAAATGAGAGGAATAAAAAATATTACAGTTTGGGCTGGGGATTTAGATCAATGGCGTAAGCACCTGCTAGGCAGACACAAGGTTGTGAGCTCGATCCCCAATACAAAAAAAAAAAAAATTACAATTCTGCTTTTGCTTCACCGTATTCTTTCAAAATTGTTCAGAAATAAAATTTTAAATAAAATTCTAGAGTTGTTTTTTGAGACATATCTTACTGAGTTTCCCAGGCTGACCTCAAATATGATCCTCTTGCTTCAGCCTCCTGGATAGGTCTGTGCCATCAGCACTTTCTTGTATTTTAATTTAACAGCTTAGGTCTTTACATTAAACATAAGTCCAGTACAAATTATTTGCTGGTTTTTACTTGTGTAACATTTCAGATTTAAAGAAATACTTCTGAGGTCATATATAATGTATGTATATATATTTATCTCCATGAATAAAATTAAAACACCTTTGGTTAATTTTATTTTTACATGTTACTGTTGGCTTATGTATAAATACAGGCTTCATAAGAAAAGCATTTAATAAACCCACAGAAAAAGCAAACTCTTTTCTAACTTATGTGCAATTTAAACAGTTGCAGCCTGGTTTCTTAGGGCTTTTGCTTGTAGGAGTCCACAAGTGCTGAAGGAAGTATTCATAATGTGATGATTTGTACTGGAAATATTAAACACATGTTTATTGTATCATTACAAATACTTGTCTTTTTTGAGATAATTTTTACCTTTTTCTATTATTATAATGCCTAATCTTCTTTTAAAGCATCCACAAAGTGGTTTAATATATTCTTAAGTTTCTTTCTTTCTTTTCTTTTCTTTTTTTTTTTTGTGGCACCGGGGATTGAACTCCCAACCTTGTGCCTGCCAGATGGGCGCTTAAGCCACTGAGCCAAACTCCTGGCTCTAGTTTTTTGAGGCAAGGTTGCACTATGTAGCTCAGGCTCTATGTTGCACTATGTAGCTTGCGCTCACTTTGTAGCCCAAGCCAGCATCAAACTCACAACATTCCTCCTGCCTCAGCCTCCTGAGTGCTGGGATTAGAGGTGTGCGCCACCACGCCCAGCTCAGTTTAATATATTCTTATGGAAATAATTTTTAAGTGTTTAAATCTTTAGTCTGATAAACCAGCTTGAGAAGTAATGAAAATTTCATTTGAGATTGGTAATAATTTCTTGGAAAAGTAAATTAAGTTTAAAACTAAATATAGATATTAAAGTGAGGGAAGAAAGTTTTATACACAAAAACGTGATATGTTTATTGTTAACTTTTTATCCTGTTACACAATAATCTAGTAAATGGATTAAAGTTTAAACAAGTAATGGTTATTTTGAAGGCAGACTTAGATGACCCTTTTAGATTAATGTTTCTATGTAAATAGTTTCTGTTTTTCTATAAAACTGTAACAAAGTATTGTAATATATATTTGTATACTGTGGGCATTGAACATAATACTCTTAAATAGTTATTTTGATTTTGCTAAAATCACTTAATACCATCAAGAGAGAATAAAACAACTCAATCTCTCATATTCCTCCTCAGAAAATAAGGATGGAAGCACATGCAAAGTTTGCAGTTCTTTGGCATCTAACAAGGGATCTCCACATAAATAAGTCATCTTTTGCACGTTCTTTTGACAGGTTGGTTATATTTTTATATTCAGATGTTATGATCAGACGGGCTATTGTCTCATTCAGTCATCTGTCTAGTTGGCCAGGATAGGAGATAGGAATTTACAAATTTTTGAAGATTTAGTTATTAGTGATCCCTTCCATGGTACTGGTTATCAGGGACCCCTGCAGTGAGTCCTCAGTCTCCTGTCTGGAGTTATGGCATACAGTGGGAAGAAAGACAGCAAGAGATGAAATAGGGGTGCAGGCAGGGATGACCAGTTGTTCTTGGGCAGCAAAAGGCCACTAGTCACCCAGAACCTTGGTATTTATTTATTACATCTGAGTCTGAGTTCAGTGGGTGAAGGGTAGTGGGTATTTCAGGAACAGTAATGGTAACTGTGGTGGGCTAATAAGAACAAAGCATTCTTGTAGGGACAAGGCCAAGGACAAAACTTGTTTCCCCAGATGGCTATATTCTCCAGCAGGTCTTATCTTGCCCTGTGAGCATCATAGCAATCATTAGCCCTAAGTCTTCCAGCTGTGACCAGAACAGAGCAGGAAGTTTCCACATTCCAATCTGGCTTAAGGGCGGGAGAAGAACAAGACTGGACATCCCATCCCCTAGACTCTATTTATAATTTGTGGGCCCCAACATTTAGTTTTTTAAATCTTAAGTTATATTAAAATGCATGACAGTCTCACGTATCCATCAGATTTTCCCTTTCTAGCTCTGGAGTACCCAGTGACCCTTCCTTGAACCACAATTCATCAAGTCCCTGCTATGTGCCAGGCATCATTCTAAATGCCAGGAGTATAGCAACGGGTCCAGCCACTCTTGAGTCTATATTCATATACAATGAAACTGCATATAAACCATGTATTTTTAAGTGTTTCTCAAGCAATTATTTTTACTCTTCTGCCTGAACTGGGCTTAATCAAATCTATAATTAAAAACACTGGCATACCCCTTTAATAGAATTAAAGAACCTGTAGTTACTAAAAAGTGGCTTTGCTTTTTGTCTAGATAGAAAAGCTACTTAAATAGCTCATAACTCAAATATGAGATTTGCATTAACTCCTAAGGAACTGCCATTTATTGGTAGACTCATATATTGTCAAAAGATAGCACTTGCCTCTGTAGGTCTCATAGAGGTGGCCACAAATTAACTACATTTAAAGCCTATTTTAGGATCAAATGTGTGCTCTATTGGACATTATATTTCAACTGAGACTTTTTCAGCCAGCATCACCATTTTTAATTGGTCTGTTATTGAATCATACATTAAACCCCTACAATGAACTAGGCCCTGAGCTAGGTACTGAACAAATAACCATTTCTAATTTGACAGTTAGTCTACCTCATCTTACAGTTGAGGTAATGGAAACCCAGAGAAGTTACATTGTTTGCCAGAGACACACAAGATATCTGCATCATGAGTTTTCTAACTCCAAAATATATGTCCATACTTTTCACAGAAGATCTTTCCTTGAATTAAGCAGATAGCTTTGACTTCAGAAGAGAATGGGAACAGAGTAACACTAAGTAGTATGGAAATCATATTGACTTTCAAAAGCTTCGTACTTGATAAACTAAAACAAGACTAAATAAGTTTTCTTTTCTATCCTTTATTTTTCATCTTATAAAAGTATTATTTTAAAAACACAAGTATAAAAAGAATTATTTTCTCCTTTTTCATTGTTTTTATTGAGATTAAGATAAAAATACTCTGCACAAGTTTTTTCTGAAAGCATAATTGCCTTAAAATAGTTAATGAAAAATAAAAATGAAATTTATAATATTAATTGCTGAAAATTAGAGTTTTACAATTAAAGATGTTTTGTTCTTTGTTTTATTATTGATGTTTATTTTAGGTCCCTGTTCATCATGTTAGATAGCCTTAACAGTCTCGATGGTTCCACTAGCTCTGTGGGACAAGCTTGGCTGAACCAAGTCCTTCAAAGACATGATATTGCAAGAGTTTTGGAACCATTGCTGTTGCTCTTGCTTCATCCAAAAACTCAGAGGGTTTCAGTACAACGTGTACAAGCAGAACGTTACTGGAATAAGATTCCCTGTTTTCCAGGAGAGGAGAGTGACAAGGATTTCATGCAAAATTTTGTCTGCAGCAATGGTAAATACCACATGAAAGTAGAATGCCTTTATTTAGAACTAAGTTGTTAAAATGAGATATAAACACAACAGAGGTTGGCAGAGAATTGCATGTGTGATTTTGTCTATGGCTTATTTTCTCCCTTCTCATGTACTAGCACATTCATGTCAGAATGTGCTTCATTAGTGACCATCTTAGAATTCTTTGGATTTATTTTGTCAGTTACCTTGTCAGTGAGGAAATTAGCCATAGCTGCTGTTAGAGATGGTTCTATAATTTTGATGAAAATGCCTTTAAAGCTTATGTAGTAATCCTCACCCTGCAACAGGTGTATAGATATTACACTGGAAATTTATAATAATCCTATAATGCATATTTATGTTTGATTTTCCCTATAAAATAGGAATAATGATACCACTCAAGGCCTTGTTATGAACTTTAGATGGAGTCATTATTGTGACATGCTTGGTATGGTGACTGGGATATCCTAAGTGTTTAATAAATATTCCATATGCTTACTGCAACATCCACAGTTTAGAAACTCTTAAGTAATGCCCCCTCTACAATAATGACTCTTTATATATTTTAGGAATGAGAGACTCACATGTCTTATTTATCCTTTGACAAATAACCTCAAGAGGTCAGTAATAAATAGGTTATTTTACCAAGCAAATTGCTCATGTTTAGAAAAGCTACAGCTTTCTCAAAGTCCCACGGCTGGTAAATGGTGAGGTTTCAATGAAATCATCATGTTCCTTCTCAAGCTCTAGTGTTTTTCTGTAAGGCTTTTGTTCCTCCCTCTGGTTTTCTTTCCACCACTTAGCATGGATAATCTAAGAACTTGCTCTATTCAGCTCATCGTCAGAACATCGTGGTGGTAGCCCTTTACCTGCCATGGTCCCTGTCTGAATTCTACTTCTGTTCTGAGCTCTGTCTCAGACCTCACCTGTAGTTGCATAAATTTGATACCATTTGGTTTGCGCTACTCATGGCACTGAGCCTTCCACCATTTCCAAAAGAATGCCATCAATATAGAATCCTCCCAGAAAAGCACAGAAATTGGTGACTGTATTGGTGGTTTCCTACTAATTTTAACAAGTTCACTACAGGGCCATAATTTGTATGCCTTGCTGCTGGGTGGCTCAGAACTGCAGGTAGCACTTGCCAGACTGTCCCACTGGGGGCATAGGCCAGTCGTGAACTTATTACCAGTAGTACAAACCCCCTGCTAGGTCTGTCAAGCATGTGCCACTCGTGGCTCAAGCTGGCAGAAACATTTAAACTCCTAGGAGAGGAATAATGATGTGTCTTCCTTCCTTCTTTATTGTTTCCCAGTTAGGGTCTTACAGATACTAGATAATTCATCAACGTTTGTTGAGTTTTATTAAAATCAGGGAGATTATCTGTTTATACATTTGCCTAGATATTAAACCATCTAGATTCTGTGAAACAGCATAACAAAAGGACAGTATCATACATGGAAGGGAAAAAATTCAACCTGTTATAAAGAGGATGTCATATTTTAGGGAAAAGACAATTTTTATATTTTGTCTATGTTAAATATGCTCTTAGATTACATTCTTAATGGTCATCTCTATCATTTTCTGACTTAAGTTCTAAAATGATAAGATAGTAGATATTAATATAATTATTAAAAATTACGAATTATCTTACCTTCCCATATTTCAAGTATTTTAATATACTTTGGATTTTTTTCCCCCCTCCTTTACTGTTTTTGTCATATGCCAGTAAACCAAGTGCAACTCATTGCATCAAAAGGAACTGGTGAAAAGCCACTTACCATGGATGAAATAGAGAACTTCAGTCTCACTGTTAATCCATTGAGTGATAGACTTTCCCTCCTAAGTACCAGCAGTGAGACAATTCCAATGGTTGTTTCTGATTTTGATCTTCCAGACCAACAAATAGAAATACTTCAGAGCTCTGACTCTGGATGTTCACAGTCCTCTGCTGGGGACAACTTGAGTTATGAAGTTGATCCTGAAAATGTGAATGCCCAAGAGGAGTCTCACATGCCAAAAGCAAGGTCCCCAGATGACGATGTTCAACAGGTAGTGTTTGACCTGATATGTAAAGTAGTAAGTGGCCTCGAAGCAGAATCTGCATCAATTACATCTGAATTAGAAACTGAAACTCTGCCCCTGAAGGGTGGTGATTTATATCTAAATGAAGAGGCGATTAAAAATGAAGATCAGTCCACTGAGCAGAGTCAAAGTTCTTTGTTAAGTAATGAAAGTCCTCAGTTTCTGTCCGTGTCTGCAGAAGAAGACAATGAGTACTTCTTGGCGAATGGAATTTCCAGAAATAGCTCTTCACCTTGTATTTCAGGAACCACACAGCCTCTCCATGATTCTTCTGTTGCTTGCACAGAAACCAAATCTAGACAGAGGAGTCACAGTAGTATTCAGTTCAGTTTCAAGGAAAAATTATCAGAAAAGGTCTCAGAGAAAGAAACAATTGTTAAGGAATCAGGTAAACAACCAGGAGCAAAACCCAAAGTAAAACTTGCCAGAAAAAAGGATGATGACAAGAAAAAAACATCAAATGAAAAGCTCAAACAAACCAGTGTATTCTTTAGTGATGGTCTGGATTTAGAAAACTGGTATAGCTGTGGAGAAGGAGAAATTTCTGAAATTGAAAGTGACATGGGTTCTCCAGGGTCACGGAAATCTCCCAATTTCAATATCCATCCTCTCTATCAGCATGTGCTCCTATATCTCCAGTTATATGATTCATCAAGGACTCTGTATGCTTTCTCTGCCATCAAAGCCATCTTGAAAACTAACCCTATTGCTTTTGTAAATGCCATTTCAACCACTAGTGTAAATAATGTGTATACACCTCAGTTGTCTCTGCTTCAGAATCTGTTGGCCAGACACCGGATCTCTGTTATGGGCAAGGACTTTTATAGTCACATTCCAGTGGACTCCAATCATAACTTTCGAAGTTCTATGTATATAGAAATTCTTATTTCCCTCTGTTTGTATTATGTGCGCAGCCATTATCCAACTCATGTCAAAGTTACTGCCCAGGATTTAATAGGCAATCGAAATATGCAGATGATGAGCATAGAAATTTTGACTCTCCTTTTTACTGAACTAGCAAAAGTAATAGAAAACTCCACAAAAGGTTTCCCAAGTTTTATCTCCGATATGTTATCGAAATGCAAAGTTCAGAAAGTGATTCTTCATTGCTTGCTGTCATCTATCTTCAGTGCACAGAAATGGCATAGTGAAAAAATGGCAGGTAAGAACTTGGTTGCTGTGGAGGAAGGCTTCTCAGAGGACAGCCTTATCAACTTCTCAGAAGATGAATTTGACAATGGCAGCACACTTCAGTCACAGCTACTAAGGGTGCTTCAGAGACTGATTGTTCTAGAACATCGTGTAATGACTATTCCCGAAGAGAATGAAACAGGTTTTGATTTTGTTGTATCTGACCTGGAACACATCAGTCCCCATCAGCCCATGACTTCTCTTCAGTATTTGCAGGCACAGCCAATCACATGTCAAGGCATGTTCCTCTGTGCAGTGATACGCGCTTTGCATCAACACTGTGTGTGTAAAATGCACCCACAGTGGATTGGTTTGATCACATCTACTCTGCCTTACATGGGAAAAGTCCTGCAGAGAGTAGTTGTCTCTGTGACACTACAACTGTGCAGAAATTTGGACAATCTAATTCAGCAGTACAAATATGAAACAGGATTATCTGATAGTAGGTAAGAATTGTCTTTAGCTTTGTTATCATTAACATTTTTCATGTATATGACTGTTGAAATATTCAAAAAGTCAGTCACAGGTAGGAGTGAGGGCCCTCAGTGGTGAAATATGTGTTTAGCATGCATTAAAATTTTCCCCAGAACCACAAAAAAAAAAAATATATATATATATATATATATGGTGGTTTTCAGTAGTTCACAGATAGCATGTTATTTTCATGAAGAAGAAAATTCAGCTTGAGGAAAACTACCAGTCAAAGAATATAGAATAGAAAAGGAAAAACCATTTTCTCTCCCTTCAATTAATTTTGAAGATTGTACTAGCTATTTTGTTGCTGAGACAAAGTGCCTGACTCCCACAACATGATGGAGGGGAGGTTTATTGTGGGTCAAGATTTCAAAGATTTAATTCATGACAGCTGGCTTCAAGTCAGACCGTGGTAGACCAAAGCTGCTTGCTTCATGACAGCCAAGAAGCACAGCCTGGGGGAAAAGTGCCAGGCAGAGATGAGCCCTCCACAGGCACTTCCCCAGTGACCCACCTCTAACTATGCCATCTCCCAGTGACACACTGACCTTGTGAACATAAGTGGACTCGTCCACTAGTGAGTATTATAGTGCCCCATGATCCACTTACCTCTTTAGGAGTCTTAATCCAGTCAGGTTGACAAGATTAAGTGGCCCTGTGGTCTGCTTGACTCAGCTGGCAAAAGTAACAGGAAGTTCTGCAAAGGTTTTTCCTACTTTTACTTGGTATATTACCTACATGGAAATTAATTTGAGACTAAAATTTATAAATCCATCTAATTTTGCTGCTTGTCTTGGATTTTCCTGTTTTGATGTCAAACTATTTCTCCAGACCATGTTCAAAACTAAAATGTTAGCCAGATGTTTAGTAGATGGATGTCTGATTTTCCTAGATAGCATCAGTTGTGTCATCAGCCAGTAAGAAAACTGCCTGTATTTAGTACAATATTGATGTACCTTAGTAGCTAGAGGTTTGCTGGCCATCTGTGTTTATTTGGTATAGAATTCTTTTTTTATAGAATTCTTTAACCAACACAAAGCTTTCTTTTCAGCAAGCTAAGATAAACCAGTAATACAAATGAAACCAGTTAGCATATATATTGAAATAATTTTAAAGCAATGGAATTTATAGTTTGGAGAAGTTTTTTTTAACTATTTTCTATTTATCTCTCTTCTATTTTGTTATTTGTGTTTCTTATGTAAGAGAAACCATATATTTGAACTTCACATGTCTCTGACTTATACATGCATATATGTGTGTGTACACAATGTGTACATTATATACACATACTTATACATACACACTACATAAAGGGAATCACAGACTTTTTGCCTGAAAATCCTGACACTTCCTCAATTCTATAACCACAAAGAACTCTACTAATTTAGATAAATTTGTTTATTTTATAGAGTACAAAATTTAAGAAGTCCCTGATTTACACTTTTAGTCATTTCTTCATTTATTTACTGAGCACCTATTGTATGCCTAGCAAATGTTGGATATTTACTAATGATAAAATATGAACTGTGCTTTCATACAACTTGTGTTCAGATGAATATATTTCAATTCAGGCCTCTGTGGATGGCATCAATTATTCCACCAGATATGATTCTTACTCTCTTGGAAGGAATCACAGCCATTATCCATTACTGTTTGTTGGATCCAACTACACAGTATCATCAAGTAAGATTATATAAATACTTGACTTTTTTTAAAGATTGTAGTTCAGTAAACCCCTACTTGTAAACTTAAATGTTTTCTTTCCCCTACTTATAATAGCTTTTGGTCAATGTAGACCAAAAACACTTGTTTAAAGCACGCAGTGGGATACTCTCAATCCTTCACATGATCATGTCGTCTGTGACATTGCTTTGGAGTATACTGCATCAGGCCGATGCTTCAGAAAAGATGACTGTTGCTGCATCTGCATCTGTTACCACTATTAACCTTGGAGCTACAAAGGTTAGACAATTCACAATCTATAGTGCTCAAAATTCTATTGGAGGAATTTATCCAAGATTATATTCAGAATATATGCATAATTAGAGAATTACTTTTGGTACTCTGCATAGATTAAATAATTGCCAACAATTTTATTGAGACACTGTTAACATATCACAAAATGTACCCATTTTAAGTATACAAATCTGTGATTTTTTTATAATTCACAAAATTGTGAAGCTACACAATCCAGTTTTCAATCATGTCCTTCACTACAAAAAGAGTCTGCATGCCCATTTATACTCACTTCCTGTTCCCATCCTTCAAACCCACTGACTGCTGTTTTCCTTATCTAGAGATTTGATATATCTGGGAATTTCGTAAAAATGGGGTGATACAATATTTGGTCTTTTTTTTTCTAGGCTTACTCATGTATGCTATAACATTGTTCCTTTTTAAAAGACATTTTAAGTTTATATTTTAATAAAACCCTTCTGGAAAATAGTTTTATCAATGCATACAAAGGTCTTTTAAGTTTCATGGTCTTTGATCTAGTAATCTGCATCAGGAATGAATTCTGAGGTACTCAAAGTTAGGCATAGCGTTCATTGTAGCATTATGTAATAGAAAAAAATCCTGAAGGACGAATAAGGAAATGGTTAGATTATCTTTTCATTGTTACATTATTTAGCTACTAAAGTTTGAAAAATTTTTATTGGATAGAAAAGTGCTCAGATGTTACATAATTGAACAACCTTTATATTTTTAGTTATGTAAAAATTTTCTGCAAAAAAAGAATAAAGTTGATCTATTTAGAGTTATTATCTCATAGTAGTTTTCTTTGTACTCTGAAATTTTTCAGATTTTCAGCTTTTTTTTTTTTTTTTTTTTTGGCGGCACTGGGATTGAACTCATAACCTTGCACCTGCCAGACAGGCACTTAAGCCACTGAGCCAAACTCCCAGCCCTGGTGTTTTGAGGCAGGATCGCACTATGTGGCTCAGGCCGGCCTTCTGCTTGCGTTGTAGCCCAAGCTGGCCTCGAACTCACAACGCTCCTCCTACCTCAGCCTCCCAAGTGCTGGGATTAAAGGCGTGTAGCACCATGCCCGGCTTCAGCTTTATATTTTTAACAGCATGTGAATGTTGTCATTATTTGTCAAATTGTCAAATTGACATTCCTCAATAACCTAATTCTGTTCCTGAGCCTACCCACTTAGATCTGGGATCTGTGGAAATACATAAGGAGTTGGGGTAGGCAAAAGCTAAGAGCCACTAGAACATGTCAGCTAAGTACCTGTGTGTAAACTGTATTTTTTATGTTTCATTCTTCATGAACACAAAGCATAAAGAATTATACAGTGTCCCACTTTTCCATAATTAAGTTATTGGCCCAATTTAGATATGCATAATGGTCACATTCATTGTAGGGAATTTGTACCTGTACATGTGTATCTTAGTTCCTCTTTTCTCATTCCCTCTCTCCAACCCCTCATCCCCTCATTTACAAAGCTTTGTTTCATTTTGTCCCCTTTTTTTTGGTCATTTTTTTCTTTTTCTTTCCATATCCTCCCCAATTTCCTTCCCCTTTGAGCAACTACTTCCTATTTCACAAATATCTGTTACGCATTTTGGGGTTTTTTTTAGTTTTTTTTTTCTTTTGGCCAGGGCTACTGGGAATCAAACTGAGGACCTCATGCTTGCCAGGCAGGTGCTGTGCCACTAAGCTAAATCCTCAGCCCCTCTATTATACATTTTGGTTCTTATTTACATTTTCAGTTTCTCACACCAGAAAGACAATGCAATATTTACACATATGTTTCTGATTTATTTTACTTAAAAGTATGATCCATTTAACTATAAATGTCTTAAGTTTATCCATCTTTATGGCTGAGTAGTACTCCACTGTATAAAAAAACCACATCTTTTTGATCCATTCATTGGTTGACAGGCATTTTTAAGACTCTAAAATGTAATAAATTCAATTTCAAATGTTGAGTTTTTCCAATATCTCATCACGGTGATTAGATATGCATTTGGCTGATAGTAGTTGCCATTTTATAGTGTTTCTTTTAGAATTAAAGTGGAATCATTGTAGCTCTTAAAATTATTAAAGGTTGCTTTATAATAAATAATAAAGGGAGTAAGACATATAAGTAACATTCATGAAAAACTGAAAGTTCAGTATAGTTAATATTTTCAGTTTTTTACTTGTCATTTGTTTAAATTATTTTAGAATTTGAGACAACAGATCCTTGAATTATTGGGTCCTATTTCGATGAATCATGGTGTTCACTTCATGGCTGCCATTGCATTTGTGTGGAATGAAAGAAGACAGAACAAAACCACTACCCGAACCAAGGTATGTATTTAACTATTTCGTGCTTTTTGTTTTTTTTCATTGTTAATTACATTCCTACTTAGTGAGTACGTGCTGGTTTTAATTCTCCAAAAGTTGCAGTGAGGCTGAAGTAGGTAGAAAAGGAAAAGTTTATCTAGAAGTTTAGATAATGACTTACTACCTAAATTTCTTTATTTTATTAGTGGGGTTATAACTCAGTGGTGAAGTGCTTGCTCTAAAATGTAGGAGACCATAGGTTCAATTTCTAATATTAAAAAACCTAAAAAAATTATTTAATGTTAAAAATTAAAGATTAGTATAATATTAAAACCGTCACTATATTTGAGATAAAAATTGTCATATGATAACAGCATTTCTTTAAGTGCTAGCCATTCTGGGTACTAATTAAGAATACAAAGAAAGTTTTCATTTGCGTGCAGTGTGATAGCTTAGTTACTATTTCTACACGTAATTCGTGTAAAAAAATTTGCTGCTTGCTCTGTGAGTTTGAAATCTCAAAGTGTTTAGTATTGGAAATAAATCATGGCATAATAGCAATGCTATTATATTAAATAACATACAAAATATATGATTTCTGTACCTAAAGACTTGTTATTTTTGTGTTCATTTCACATTACATTTATGCTGATATTTCTAAATAATAAAAATAAATACTTCTGTCATATCACAGTATTTTGCATGTGAAAATTTAGTTACAGATTTCACATTGAACAGAATGGAAATCCCAGATTATTTTAAAATAGCCAAAGGCCTTTGCCCAAGAAATGGAGTAAATGAATTTAAAAAGTCATAAACTCATAATGACAAAAACATTGGGAGTGGTGGTCTTGGAAAAATAAATGTAATCAAAGTTTAGCAAAATGAATAATGAATGAATGAGTCGAAACATAGTACAAAGAGCTTAAAGGTGACTTCCTGTCTACAAGAGGGAAACCAGTTCCTGCTGAGAAACCACAGGTGGTGTCTTGAAGTAGAAGTAGGAGAAAACCAGAGATTCAGATAGGGCTGAAATCTGGAGAATTAGTTTAAAGCTCATATAAACATCTGTTTGATGCCTTCTAGAGCATTTCCCCCAGCCTATCCACCCACTCTGTTCTCCTACCCTACCCAGCAGGAGACTGGAATTTATCAAGAAAGGTCTCTGCACTCTAGGGCACAAGATCCACACAGGTAGACTTCCACATTTATTACGGGGCCGTAATTCATCTCTCCTGCCAGGTGGCTCTTATTGAATTCTATTAGTCCTACAAATTTCAGCCACTGTGGTACTTGGATGATAGCCCCAGTGGGTGTCTGGCAACACTTCTCAGGGTGTATTGATTATCATAATGTTAAGAAAGGCATTGATTTAGCAGACCAGATGTCATCATACAATTCCTTAAGGAAAACATTAAGATGGTATAAAAATTGTAATACAGCTAATTCATGATACAGCAGTTGCAAATGCATAATATATACACTGGCAATGAAGTGGGGCTTCTAAGATTTCCATGTTAAAATTTAGAGAATTAATTATTGATAAACTGTTAAATATAAATATTCAATGAAATTTGTTGATTATTATTGTAATTGTTTAATTGATATGAATAATATTTATATTTGGGCAATAATTCATACTCAAGCAACTAACTAGATTTGGTCCACTTATAAACTTTTAATTATTAAAAAGACCAATAAAAATGATTAGATCCATTTGTACCAGCTGGTGGGAATGTGTTAAATATCATGCTAAAACCAAGACCATTTAGAAAGTTCTATACACAGGTTGAACATTCCTTATTCAAAATGCTTGAAACCAACCAAAAGTGATTCAAAATAAGGGATATTTCTGATTTTGAAATATATGCATAGACTTTATCCATAAAACATCCCTAACCTGAACATTTGAAATGCAAAATCCTCTAAAATCTGTAACTTTCTGAGCACTGACATGACATTCAAAAAGTGAGGGTGAATATCCCTAATCCAAAAATCTGAAATGTCTCAAAATTCAAGACTATTTGAAAGGAAAAAACAACATAGTGCTTTAGATTCCAGACTTTGAAGTTAGAGCCATGAGGTTCAAATCCTAACTTTCTATTCACTACCTATATGACTTCAGGATAGAAATGTTATTTTAAAGGATTGTGTGTATTTAAGAAAGAAAAGAAAGGAAAGGATGAGAAGGAAGGGAGAGGGAAGATGAGAGGAAGAGAAAGGCAGGAAAGGGGAAAGAAGAATGAAAAGAAAGAAGGAAGGAAAGAGGAAGGGGAAGATCAGATAGATCAATGCCTAGCATCTAATAATAATGCTGTAAATACTAGCCATGTTCTTTCTCACACTTAAACATGATTAATTCTCACATTTAAATTAGACTTAAAGAGTCAAGCAATGCAGATAATACAGGAAAACTTAAAAGTAGTAATAACTTTAAAGGAATGAAATCATAGTGCATCCATGAAATAGGAGATTATAAGAAAGACCATTCCAAAAATGTAAACATTTCTTGGATGCTAATTCTGTAGCAGGCTCAAGGCAATATAGAAAGATTGAAAAGACAGTGTATAAGTACCAGAAGTAGAATATGAGTCTAATATAGAAAACAGGAGAAAACAGATAAGAAAACTAGGAATTGTTACTGGAGGCTCAATATCTTTCCACAATATCTTTTCTTTAAAGAAGCAAAATATTAGAGAAAAATGTTTAAAAACATAAGAACATCCTCAGAAAGGAAGGGTATTTCCAGATTATGCCCAGCACTGAGGAAAGATGCATACACAAAAATCAGCATGTACTTTCAGAACACTGGGGGGTAAAGAGGAAATCTTAAAATCTTGTGAAGAAAAACTACTGGTCCCATTCAAAGGAATAATGATAAAAACTTGTTAATAGGAACAGTAGAAATTTTGATGGGAAAGTATTGGGAACCTATATAATTCTGTAGCCAAACTATTACTCAAGGAATTTTCAGTCATGCAGTATGAAAGTGGAAGGTGCAGCTCCACAAGGGAGGAATAAACCAAGATTCAAGAAGGTAGGGGATCCAAGAAACAGAGGTTTCATGCAGATGAATAGGAAAAGGAGGAGGAAAAGGCACAAAGATTAATTACCTAGATACTTGACTATACAGTAAGAGATTAACAGTTGCTGACACATTTAGGGTTGAATTTATGATAGATATATGGAAGAGGTAACCCAAAAAAGGCAGTTTATTCACTCTAGGAAAAACAAGTAGTTGTAGAAGACATACAGTGATAGTATAATACACAGTACAACCATGAATAGTCGTGTGAATACTGGATACTGATTTAAATAAAACCGTAAAACTTTTGTTGGCAAAAGAGGATGAAAATGTAAGAAAGTTAAATCTGTTTTCTAAGGAAATCAACAGATAATGTCTAAAAGTTTTTTAAAATTAGGAAAAATAGGGCCAGGAATTTAGCTTAGTAGCATAAGTGCCTGCCTGGCAGGCGTGAGGTTGTGAGTTCGATCCCTGGTACCAAAAAATAAATAAATAAATTAGAGAAAATAAGATACGTTATTTAGAAATAATAAAAAATAGCCAAAAAAAAAAAAATGGAGCGTAGTTGTGGGAAGAGATAGAACAAGGTACTGTCATTTTTTCTTACAAGACTTTTGTTCTAGTGTATTTAGAATTGATGTATATTTATTTTTTAAAATAAATTTCACCTAAAGTGGTTTAATGACTTCTTTATATTAGGAAAAGGCCATAAAATATTCTTTTAATTCTCTGAATTCTCTGAAAATACTTTATACACATACATTAATACAGTGGCATGTTATTCAGGTTATTCCTGCTGCCAGTGAAGAACAGCTTTTACTAGTGGAACTAGTTCGTTCAATCAGTGTCATGAGAGCAGAAACTGTTATCCAGACTGTAAAAGAAGTTGTAAAGCAGCCTCCAGCCATAGCCAAAGACAAGGTAAGAAAGCTTTGCTTTGCTTTTGTTTACATTTCAGTTTTAGAAGTGATGCTGATAGGTAAGATATTTTTCTGTATATTACTGTCCTTTTAATCATAGTGCAGATTGTCAAGATGACTCCGTATCACTGCTATAACTAAATACACGCACGCGCGCGCACACACACACACACACACACACAACCTGTAATCATTATTCTGATCGTTCTTATAGCCAGAGAAAAGCAGTTCGTTGTTCATACATCAAAGGTAGTCAGGAACTGTATGACCAAATTCTTAGGGGAGATTTTTCTGAGTTTTTGAAAGGAAAAACACAGAAGCTGTGTTTATTTGCTGTTATAGTCAAGGGTTGCAAGGAGAACGATTACATACAGGACACATAATTTATAGTAGTATTTTATGCTAGTCATCCAGAGTCAAATACAAGAAGTGCAGGAAGTCTGTCTACACACCAAAGACCTAGAGAATCCAGCCGAGGGCACATGGCAATATTCTACATGCGTTCAGCTGAAAACCTAGAGCCCATGACAACGCCTCCAGGAGTCCAGCTGAAAGCCTAGAGCCCACAACAGTGACTCATGCAAGTCATGGATCTGCCTGGGAAGGCCCAAAGGTCAGCGGTGGCAACTAGAAAGTCTATGCCAGCAAGTTGAAGGATCTGTACCAGAAGGTGGAAGGTTCTCCACTGGAGCCAAGAAACAATGCTCAAAATAAGGACCCGGGCTCCCCTGAAAAGAACTACAGCTGTCTTCAGTGACAACAAGGTCCCAAGCTCTTCCTCCAGTGAGAATAGCCAAGTTCATATCAGGAAGCCAGCATGACAGACTTATCCTGGAAACTTCCCCTCTGGAGCCAGAAAGCAATGCTCAAAGTAAGGACCAGAGCTCCCCCAAAGTGAACTGCAGCCATTCTCAGTGACAAGGACCCGAGCTCCATAGCTGAGTTCATATCAGGGAAGCCAGCGTGATAAGCTCCTCCATTAGAACCAACAGCTCCATACAATAACACCACTTAAGAGAACCCACAATGCTACTCTTTCTCTCCAGGTCTCCTTTTTATGCTGGCAATTTTCCTCAGGTGGGCTGTCTACACTCAACGTCGTGCTGATTCATTTCAGCTGGTGTTTAAATTGACCACCATTTTTAGTCCACCACATTTACCATTTACACAGCTTCCTTATTGCTTTCTTTTCTGAATGTCTCTGATTTCTGAACCCTACCCAAGTTTTACCATAATCTAGGTTCTAGACAGTGTCGTTTCTTGACCACGTACAATGGTAAACTCTATAAGGGCTACAAAAAACAAATGACATAGTCTGCAGTCATGTTGCTATGTCTCTAGGTAAACTTATAAGCTTACAAATCAGTATTTAGTCCATTCTAGTTAGTCTACTAAAAATTTATGAAATTCTACTTTTTCTGCCCTTTGTTCAAGTAATAGCAAGAGATCACATTTTTTTAGAAAAGATTTACCAATTACAAATATTAAACTTTGAGTCAAGCCAAATTAGACAGAATCATATCTTTAAAAGAATTATTACGTATAGCTGAACATGTTGACTTCTTTATTTATTTAAGAGGAAAAAAACAGAAAAGAAAAAAACAAAACACACAAACAAACAACAACAAGCCCCACACAATAACAATATAGGTTTTCAAAACAAAATGATAGGAATTTAACAGTGGTTGTAATATTGCATATGGTTACCTTCAAAAGGGTTGCTTAGATTACCAGATACAGACATGTAAAATTGATCTAATCATATGAGTATTAACTGTTTTTTTACAAGAACTAACACCATTAGTATAGTCATTTTAGATATCATATATATATATATATATATATATATGCACAAATTTACATCTTTTTCCTTTTGCCTTCCTTCTTTCCTCCTTTCCCCATCCCAGTTACTTTTCCTCTTTGAGCAGTTTCTTACACTTACACAACATATTGTAAATTATGGATCATATTTGCTTTTTCAGTTTCTTACACTAAGGAGACAATATGGTATTTACACATGTGAGTTTGATTTATTTCACTTATGAATGTGGTCTCAAGTCTCGTCCATTTACTTATACAAGCCTCTATGCAACCTTTCTTTATAACTGAGTAGTACTCCGTTGTATAAAAATACCACATCTTTTTTATCCATTCCTCAATTGTTGGGACTTGGGTTGTTTCCAAGATTTGGCTATTACAAATTGTGCTGCTATAAACATGGGTGCACATATATCACTATGGTATGATGTTTTCACTTCTTCTGGAAAAATTCCCAGAAGTGGGATAGCTGGGTCAATGGAATCTATAATCCTAGCTTTTTGAGGAACCTCCACACTGATTTTCACAGTGGTTGCACCAGCCTACACTGCCCCCAACAGTGGAGAAGAGTTCCTTTTTCCCCACAGCCCCTCCAGCATTTGATCTTGGTTGATTTTTTTATCTTGGCCATTCTTTCTGGAGTGAGATGGAATCTCAGTGTTGTTTTAATTTGCATTTCCTGAATGACCATTGATGTTGAACATTTTTTCATGGATTTATTTGCCATTTGTATTTCTCCCTCTCAGAAGTGTGTATTCATCTCAGATGCCCAGTTTTGGATTGGGTCTTTGAATTTTGGGGGCATGATTTTTTTAAATTCTTTGTATGTTTTAGATAGAAGTTCACTATCTGAGGGAAAATTGGCTAAGATATTTTTCCAATTCACGGATTTTCTTTTCACTCTGTTGAAGATTTCTTTTAACATGCAAAAACTTTTTAATAAGATGAGATCCCAGTTGTTGGTTCTGGGAAGTATTTCTTTCCCTTGCTGTTTGATTTTTGTTGATGAACTCTCTGCCTACCCCTATGTCATCAAGATTTTTACCTACTTTGTCTTCCAGAAGATTTAGTGTTTCTGTTTTAATATTTACATCTTTCATCCATTTTGACTTTAGTGTGTGGTGATAGGCATGAGTCTAGTTTTAGTTTTCAGCATATGGAAAACCAGTTTTCCTGGCACCACTTATTAGAGGTTTTCTTCCAGTGAACATGTTTGGCCCCTTTGTCAAAGATAAGGTGGCTGAGTATGTTTGTAGTTGTGGCTGTATCTTCTAATCTATTCCATTGATTTTCAAGTCTGTTTTTATTTCAGTACCATTCTGTTTTTATCACAGTAGCTTTGTAGTATAATTTCAAGTTGGCGATTGTGATGGCTCTTGCCTTGCCTTTGTTGCCCAGAATTGCCTTTGCTATTCTAGGCTTCTTCTGGTTCCACATGAATTTTAGGAATGTTTTCTCTAGATCTGTGAGGTATGCAAATGGTATTTTGATTGGAATTGCATTAAATCTGTATAACAATTTTGGGAGAATGGCCATTTTCACAGTGTTTGTTCTTCCTATCCATGAACAAGGAATGTCTTCCCATTTTCTAAAATCCTCTTTGATTTCCTTTTTTAATGTATAGATCTTTTACTTCCTTTGTTAGATTGATACCTAAGTATTTCATTTTTTTGGATGCTATAGTGAAGGGTGTGGTTTCCCTTATTTCTCTCTCAGTAAGTGTGTTGTTTGTGTATAGAAATACTATTGATTTTTAAGCGTTGACCTTGTATCCAGCTACATTACTGAATTTGGTTATTACATCTAGAAGTCTTTCAATGGAGTTTTGGGGGTCTTCTATGTAGAGTATAATATCATCTGTGAATAATGATTCTTTAACTTCTTCCTTTCTTATCCTTATTCCTTTTATTTCTCTCTCATCTAATTGCTCTGGCTAATGTTTCCAGAACTGTATTGAATAGGAGTGGTAATAATGGATATCCTTGTCTTGTTCCTGATTTTAGGTTGAAAGTTTTCAGTATTTGTCCATTTAGTAAGATGTTGGCTGTTGGTTTATCATAGATGACTTTTTATCAGATTGAGATAAAGACCATCTATTCCGATTTTGTTGGATTTTGTTGAAAGCTTTTTCTGCATCTATTGAGATGATCATATGATTCTTGTCTTCGGCTCTGTTTATATGGTATATTACGTTTATTGATTTGCATATGTTGAACCATCCCTACATTCCTTGGATGATTCCCACTTGAAGATGGTGTATAATCTTCTTGATAATTTGTTGCATTCTATTTTGCTACTATTTTACTGACGATTTTTGCATCTATGTTCATTAGGGACATTAGCCTGTAATTCTCTTTTTTTTTGGTCAGGTCTTTTTGTAGGTTTGGTATTAGGGTAATACTTGCTTCCAGGAATGAGTTAGGGAGACTTGCTTCCCTTTCAGTTTCATTGAAGAGTTTGAGGAGTGTTGGCATTGAGTCTTCCCTAAATTTCTTGTAGAATTCAGCAGTGAATCCATCAGGGCGTGGGCTTTTTTTGCTGGTAATGTTCTAATTACATTTTCAACTTCATTAGGTTTCAAATTGGGTTACTCAGCAGTTTTACATTTCTTGATCTAGCTTTGGTAATTTATAGGTTTCTAGGAGTCTGTCCATCTCTTCTGTGTTATCAAACCTATGGGAGGTAAAGGTTTTTGAAGTACGTATTGATGATCTTCTGTATTTCCACAGGGTCTGTAGTGATTTCACCGTTTTCATTTCTTATTGCATGAATTTGAGTTTTTTCTTTCTTCTTTTTGATAAGATTGCCTAGGGGGCTTATCAATTTTATTTATTCTTTCAAAGAACCAACTCTTCAATTCATTAATTCTTTGCATTATTTTCTTAGTTTCAATTGCATTCATTTCTGCTCTGATCTTGATAATTTCTTCCCTTCTTTGGGCTTTGGGCTTGACTTGCTCTTTTTTTTCTAGAGGTTTGAGGTGCAGTATTAGGTTATTTGTGTTGTTTGTTCCATTTTCCTGATGTGGGAGTTTAGTGCTATAAATTTCCCCCTGAGGACTGCTTTCATTGTGTCCCACAGGTTCCGGTAAGTTGTATTTGCATTTTCATTTGATTGTAGATACTGTTTAATTTCTTCTTTAACTTCTTCTGTGACCCATTGGTTGTTTAGGAGAGTATTATTTAATTTCCATGTGTTTATGGGGTTCTTGTGGGGTTTTTGTCATTAATTTCCAATTTTATTGCATTATGGTCAGATAATATGCATGGGATTATTTCAATTGCTTTGCATTTACTTAAACATGTTCTATGGCTAGTATATGATCTATTTTAGAGAATGACCCATGTGCAGCCGAGAAGAACGTGTATTCTGATGTTGCTGGGTGGAGCACTTGGTACAGATCTACAAAGTCCATTTGTTCACAAGTTTAATTCAGTTCTGTTATTTCTTTGCTGATTTTTTGTTTGGTTGATCTGTCTCTTTGTGGCAATAGGGTGTTAAGGTCCCCTGTTAAAACTGTATTATTGCTTATTTGATTTTTTCATGTCTATTGCAATTTGTCTTACATAGTTGGGTGCTTCCATATTTGGTGCATATATATTTATAATTGTAATATCTTCCTCTTCAAGTTTTCACGTATGTAGTGACCTTCTTTATCGCTTTTGATCACACTTGGTTTGAGGTTCACATTGTCTGCAAACAGAATAGCTACACTTTTTTCTGGGTTCCTGTCACATGGAGTATTGTTTTCCATCCTTTGACTTTTAGTCTGTGAATTTTCTTTTGAATCACATGTGTTTCTTGAACACAGCATATTGTTGGATTTTGCTTTTTTGCTCTGCCAGTCTGTTTCTTTTTATTGGTGAGTTGAGACCATGTACAATGATGACTATAACTGATATGTACTGACTTATACTTGTCACGTTATCTCTTTGTTGTTGGTTTTCCACTTTTTCTGTTTCTTTGCCCTGCTTACTGGTTTCCTTCTGCTGCTGTTCTTGGAATTTTGTTATCTTTATCTCTTTCTAGAATATCTTTCAGTTCTCTTTGTAGTGTTTGTTTGATGGTTATGAATTTCTTCAGTTGTTCTTTGCCACAGAAGTATTTTATTTCTCCATCAATTTTCAAAGATAGTTTTGCAGGGTACCTCAATCTGGGTTGAAAATTGTTTTCTTTCAGGACTTGAAATACTTCACTCCAAGCTCTTCTTGACTTGAGAGTTTGTGCTGAGAAGTCTGCTGTGATTCTGATAGGCTTTCCTTCGTAGGTGATCTGTTTCTTTTCTCTGACAGCTTTTGGTGTTCTGTTCTTATACTAAATTTCTGATATCCTAATTATTATATGTCTGGGTGAACATTTATTTTGGTTATGGCTAATTGGGGTTCTAAATGCCTCATTTATCTGCATATCAGATTCTTTCCCCATGTTTCCCATATTATTTCTTGTTGTTGTTGTTGTTGTTGTTGTTGTTGTGGCACTGAGGATCGAACTCACAACCTCATGCCTGCCCAGCAGGTGCTTAAGCCACTCAGCCAAACTTCCGGTCCTCCCATATTATTTCTGTAAATAGTCTTCGTATGGCATTTGTGTTGACCCCTGCTTTTTCATTGACACCTATCAGTATTATATTGTTTATCTTTGCATCATCTTGCAGCTGTTGAATTGTTGTTTTCTGGTTCCTAGATTTTTTTTTAAAGTTAGTAAAATCCAATAAAACATAACAGAACAAAGTCAATAAAAACAAAGTAGTAGAACTGGTACAGAACTTCAAAGAAAGATACTATGAAAACAATAGCTACTATAGTATATCTTGTTATTTTCAGAATAGTTGACCATTCCAACAGGTATAGTAAAATTAAACCAAAAACAAAACACAATAAAACCAATAAAAACAGAATATAAAATAAAACAAAAAAAATTAATCAGAGTGAAGGAAAACAATGAGAACAATATTGGGCCTCGAAGACAAGACAGAAGAGAATCCCCCGTATTTGCTACATTGCCTACTGTCATCTTCCAAAGAGATGCTCAGGCTGCGGGCCCCAGGCCTGCAAAATCAACAAAAAAATACTAGCATTTAGTTACTTTATGTACCTTAGTGGCTATTAATTTAGCCAGACCTCCGAACCCGCAGGTTGCTTTACCAGGATGGGAGGGTGGTGTCCTTGATTCTTATCTTGCGTGCTGGTAGGTTTACAGGAGGCGCATGTTTCTCTTCCTGGAGTCTGCACCGGTCACGCCCGGTCGCACATTCCCCCAGGAGGCAGACTAGTTGTCTTCTGGTTGGAGCCAATCTGACCCAGTGGGGGTGGGTTCTCAAGAGGCCCATCTCTTTCTCTTCCTGGAGTCCATGCCTGTTGCTCAGGCCCCCAGAAGGCAGACTAGTTGTCTTCTGGTTGGAGCCACTCTGACCCATCAGGGTGGGTTCTCGAGAGGCCCATCTCTTTCTCCTGGTTCCTAGATATTTTTAAGAGAACTTTTCTTTTGTGATGATAAGCCTCCATGCTGGCTTCAAGGTGTAAGAGTCTATCTTCAACTTCATTCAAGCAGTTTTGCCAGCTTTTAGTGGAATTTTTAATTTCCTGAATACCTCTTTGAATCTGCTTAATGCATTCTAATTGTGTCTTATATTGTTCATTTAAGGTTTCTATCATTTTCTTATGTTTCTCTATTTTTTATCTAGATTTTCTTTAGATACACTCACCATTTCTTTCATAATGTTTGTCATTTATTTTTTTATCTGGGAGGTTATTTCTGATCTGATTTCCTCTATAGCTTCATGGAGTTGTTTACTTCATTTGCTATCAGTTCAGAAAGTTCAGTTGTGCAATTTCCAGTGTCTTCCATTTCAGTGTCTCCTGGGTTTGTTCTCAGTGGGCCAGAGGACTGAGACTGCATCTTGCTTTTTCATTTTGTCATTTTCCATTGGGACCCCCGTGTTACTGGCCAGGCAGCCTCCCAATGCATTGCACTGGAACACTGCTCTGGGCAGAGCTTCACTCCTCCAATATCTCTGTGGCTAGCCGGGATACACCCCCAAACTGTGGCGCTGGAGCCTCGTGCTCCGACCTGTGAGGCTGGCCGGGCGTTCCCCTGATGGATTGTGCTGGGTTGCACTGGGACTCAGGGCTGGGCAGAGCTCGGATCCTCTGTGCAGCTAGCAGGGATGCATCGCTGGCTGGGTGGAGTTCAGAACCTCTGGGGCCCGGGTGGCTAGCCTGGATGCGCCTTCCGAGTATGGCGCCAGTGCCTTGCTCCTTGCTGGGTGGAGTTCAGAACCTCCAGGATCCACATGGCTAACTGGGACACACTCCTGAACTATGGTGCTGGTGCCTTGTGCTCCTGATGCGCAGAGCTCAAATTCTCCAGGTCCCATTGATTAAGCTGGTCGCTCCCTGATGGGCAGCTCTGAGCTGGGCAGGGTGCGGTACCTCTGTTACCTGTGAACCTGGCTGGGTGTTCCTCTGATGGATTGCACTGGGATGCTTGGCTAGGCAAGAGCTTGGATCCTCCATGCAGCTGGTGGGGTCGCACCCCTGGAGTAGCATGTTGACTTCTTTTTTTCATTTTTGAAAATGGTTTTCTTAAACTGCCAAAGAAAAAAGTATATGTGTATCTGAATAGCATCCTTATAAACTTTTTTTTTTTGGACATAGCTGGGGATGTTTGTATGTATGTATGTATGTATGTATGTATGTATGTATGTAGTATTGTGGTACTGGGAATTTAACCCAGAGCCTAAAGCATACTAGGCAAGCACTGTATCACTTAGTTGTACTTCCCAACCTCCGTATTAACTTTTCACTAATTTCCTGCTATTTTCAAAGCACCTGTGAAGCATTTTTTGTAGGATATTTAGTATTCATGTGAAAAATCAATTCAGCGTAATATTTGGACAGAGAAGTTGAGCTACAGATGAGGGCCATAAAAACAAACCAATTCTGCTTCCACATCAAAGGATGCCCCCTACTAAGTTGTGAATATATTAGACATGTTATTTTTCATTATGGAATAAGAGGGCAATCTTGAAGGAAATATTATAATTGGGTAAAAAAAAGAACAAATTGGCTAATGTCAATGGACATCAGTATCATTTTCAAGCGAAGGTATTTTTTTTTATTATTTGCTACACTCCTATTGTCTATCTGTCTGTCTATCTGTCTGTCTGTCTGTCTGTCTTTCTTTCTTGGTACCGGGGTTCAGACTCACAACATCACACTTACCAGATAAGTGCTTGAGCCACTGAGCTAAATCCCTGGCCCTCCTATTGTCTTTAATGACTCTGTTTTCAGCTATTAAGAGTGAACCAAATTTGAACTAACCACTAATTTAACATATATGTATAATAAAAGTCTTAAATGTATGCTTAATAAAGTTTCAACCTAATTCAGCATAAGTTGATTAAAAATAAATAAGTAAATAAAAATAGTTCTGGGAGCTAGGATCATAATTCAGTGGTGGAGTGTTTGCCTAGCATACACAAGGCCCAGGATTCAACTCTCAGTACCATATGAAGGAAAAATTAATCCTGATGCTTACAGAGTGAATGATCATTTCAAAGTCATTGGTGGAATGTCAGTTTTTTATATGTGTGTAAGACAGGAAACCTGACAGTTCTTCATCTATTTTTAATTTGTAAATAGCTCTTACATTTTGAATTTAATAAGTAGAATAGAGCTATATGGGCTTTTTAAAATGATAAACTAGTATTTTATTTTAATTCTTTATTAAAAACTGATAATAAGATACAGAGTATGTACAACAATGAAAAAGCAAAAGCAGCATTTTTCTTCACTATAAAATTGATTTCTTTTGTTTACAGAAACATCTTTCTTTGGAAGTCTGCATGCTTCAGTTTTTCTATGCTTATATTCAAAGGTAAGATTACTAATGTAGATTTTTCTTTTCTTCATTCACAATTGATAAAGATTAAGAAATATGGTAGGCGGAGCATTGTGAGTTTGAGGCCGGCTTGGGCTACAACGCGAGCGCAAGGCCGGCCTGAGCTACATAGTGTCACCCTGCCTCAAAAAACCAGGGCGGGGAGTTTGGCTCAGTGCCTTAAGCGCCTGCCCTGGCAGGCATGAGGTTGTGAGTTCAATCCCCGGTGCCACAAAAAAAAAAAAAAAAGGAAATATGGTAGGAAAGACACTTGAATTCCTTCAAGAAGTGGCTAGGGCTTAGATTATTTGTTTTCCTAAAACTAATAGAACAAATGCAAGAAACTAAAGAACATTGTTTATGGATATATTAGTTAAAATCATACATACTCCGATGTCCCTGCTGTACAAATACTTTAAGCCAAAAGACCTCGTGAAGATAACCTGTATAATAAAACAATGAATCATAAGAAAATCATTTAAATACAAGTAAAAAGCTGAACCTACTTTTGAAGTCATGCTTATTACAACTGAATTAATATTTTGATATGTGAACATGCAGCAATCCAATGTGGCTTTTAAAAAAAATATTAGAAATGACATGAAAATGTCTTCTTGTTTGGTATTCCATTTGATATTTAGCAGACCTCAGAATAGAAGTTAGTGGGTTTGAGTTTTGATAAAGCTCTTACTTGCAAAACTGAATCTTAATCCTCCCTTATAGAAAGTTCTGTTTTAATCACCAAGTTTGGTATCTATTTGTGATTTATGAGTAACATTTATAAAATTAGGTTATTTCATATATTCAAATGGATTGAAACTTAGAGCAAGGATAGCCCAAAATCTGAATTTAAATACAGACAGGTATTAGGGTTAAAGTTAGACTGAAACAAAAATCATATTAATTTGTTTACAGGTGGGAGACTGATGTTCAGGGTAGATTGAAAGCCCTCCCTAACAGGAGGTGGAGACTCATGTGAAGAAAGACCTAAGAGAGATAGATCAGGATGGGGAATATTTCACAGTTACTAGTTGAGAATTATTACAGTTTTATTTCACTTTTGAGAGTTTATGTGATAACACCTTTCTAGGGCAAAATTTCTAGATTAAGAAATTGTACTAGTTTTAGTGTGCATAGTCATCTTGCTATGTATTAATAGAAAATATAAAGCCTTTAGAAGTTTTATTCTACCGTAGTCTGTAGGAAACGAGCCTAACACTTTGTCTCTGGCCGGGAGTGTTGTTGGGGAGTGTGGGGGACCAGAAACAAAAGATAAAAAGACACAGAGTTTGTTTAGACTGTGGAAACCAGGTGGCTCTTGCCGCTAGTGGACGAGAGAGCCCTCAGCATTTGGCTCACCTTTTATTCATTTAGGTGAGCAAGCAATTATAGTGGCATAAGATTCATCTGCCTCCTATTATCTATAGTATATGACCTTGTAAACAACCAGATCTCAGCTGTGTGAACTTTGCCCTGAACTTGCCATGTGCAAGCATGCTGGCTCATTATCTGGTCTCCTACAGTAGCCTATAAAAGAATGCCTCAGAATGAGTAATAGAAAATATGTTAGAATCTTTAGAAAGATATAAAGAAAATTACAGTTTATTGTGGCTTCTTGTATATACAAACTATACTTATCTTGCAGAATTCCAGTGCCCAGTTTAGTAGATAGCTGGGCATCACTGTTGATACTTTTAAAAGACTCTATTCAACTGGGTCTTCCCGCCCCCGGACAATTTCTTATACTTGGGTAAGTAATTTCACTTAAAAATATTATTTTGAAGGGCTGGAGATATAGATCCAGCAGTACAGTACTTTGCTTATCAGGCACAAGGCCCTAGCTTCAGTGACACACAATTTTGAATCAAAACATATAGCTGAATAAGTGTTTTGAGTGACTGTCTGGTCTCTCTACCTGCTCACAATATTCTCAAACCCAGGTACATAAAGCTTGTAAAAAAGGAAGAGAAGAAACAGTGTGTATTTTTATGTATATAAGATGTAAGTGTGCCAAAATGAAACTGTCCCGACAGCACTTTGGCATGGGGAAGTACAGGGTAAGAGGGTCTGAAAGGATGAATAGCATGGCTAAAGGGGAACTTCCTAGAGGTGGAACATTTGAACTGGATGCTGAACATGAACAGGCTTGGAAAACTCATTTTCTCTTCATGTCTTGGAGTTTTCCGATCTATGTTAAAAAATTTGTATGATTATTTGATAAGTACCCATCACCTTTACTTAACAACATGCATCATCATACCATAAACAATGCATGTTTTTTGTTCTCCATTATGGGTTCTTAATGGGTTCCTAATAAATATTCATTACGTGAATAGAGGTGGGAGAAGCGGGAAGTCTTTATAAAGACAGGTGGGGAAGGTGACAGTAGGGCACAGGCAGTGGAATGATGGGAAATGAAGGTAGATGAAAAGGGACATGGGAACTCATTGAGGAAGGACTTTGGATTTTAAAGAATTTTGTCTTGGTGGATGGGAGTAATTAAGTTCAGGACATGGCTCATGGATATTTGTAGTAGGAGTAGGTCAGAGAGGAAATAAACTGAGCTAGGAATTATTTTTCAAATGGGAGATGGGGAAGGGTATGAACTAGTGGTGATGGGATTTAATAAGCAAGACAAAGAAGGAAAAGGGTCAGCAAAGGAGGCAGAAAAAGAAGTAACAGAAAATTAGCAGAAAGCCAGGTTGAGTCAACGTTTCAGAAACAGGGAGGTTAAGAGAACACAGTAAGCAGCTTTAGAGAGGTTAACGAAGATGAGGCCATGGTTGCTGATGATTTGGTGACATTGGTGATTTAGGAGACATGATTATGAGGTGGTAATTATACACAAATGTTAATGGCGAAATAAGTGTTAGAAACTTAGATGTTTGATCATCAGAACAAAATAAAATGAGACAATAGCAGGGGGTAATGTGGTTTAGAAGCTGCCATTTTGATAGTAAGGCAGCCCTCAAGATGTTAACAGCAAAGACTCTGAAGTACTCTCCCTGGGTTCAGATATCAGCTTCTTTACATATTGCTATGTGGCCTTGGGGAAGTTATTTAACCTTTTCATGTATAAAATCAGAGTGCCAGTAGCACCTACCTTTTGAAGTTGTTAAGGGGAGTAACTGAGTTAACATTTGTTAAATTCTTAGACCAGTACCTATCCATTAATAAGTGTTATGTAAGTGGAGAGTGATCGGAGACTCTAGAGACAAAAGTGCTCATCGATAGCCTCAGATTCTGGAGACCTTTGGAAGAGATGATGAACAGAAAATGACAGGGATAAGAGTGATACAAAAAAACCAAAAATGCATTTTTGATAAGATTTTGCTACTCAAAGTTTTGTCCATCAGCTAGCAGCATGAAAAATCTGGAAGCTTGCTGGAAACACAGAATTTCAGATTCTAACCCAGACTACCTGAATTAGAAACTGTATTTTAACAAGCTCCTCAAATGACTTGTATCCACACTACGTTTAAAAAGGACTGTTTCAAGCATAAAGGAGGAGAGAATATAGTGTAAATTTTACTCCAACCTTATATTACCTTAGACAGTGTAATCTCATTAATAGCAAGCAATGACCAACAAGTTATCAGACTGGATATAAAATGAATCAAATGCAAAGAAATTGTGGTCAACCTCTATGGCTCTAATGATGATTTTATGTATGTAAATATTCATAGACTTAGTTTCTACTCTTACTATCCTTAAGGAACTAACAAGTTTAGTTTGGCATCCAATGATATATGAAGTGAAGGGAAAAGGAATGTGGGAGTCTTTTAATAAAATGGCCTTAAGTTGCCTAGTAAATGTGGAAATATAGTCTTCCTAAGAGGAATAGAGGAGGTGATAGGACAGTTAGTGAGAACTAACAGAGTAGATCACAGTATTGTAGCTTAGTAACACTCAGGATCCATCCCAGGAATGGGAAGCTAGAGCAGTACTGCTAAAGAATTTCAGCCATTGCACGTGGTGGTGTATTCCTATAATTCCAGCATTCAAGGGGCTGAGGCAGGAGGATCACTGCAAGTTAGAGGCCAGCCTGGGCTCCATAATGAATTCAAAGCTAGCCTGTACTGGATTGCAAGACCCTGTCTCAAAAAAAACCCTGAAGTTTGAAATTCTGAAGGTTTAATGAAAAGAGCAATAGACTAAATTGCTGCAGTTTTCCTAGATCAATGACATGCATGATTTTTAACGAGAGATGGATGTTGGAAATACAGTAGCAGTCTCATAAAGATTTCTGATTTTTCTAATCTTGAGTTCCAACTTTCATATCATTCTGTTTTGTTTTTTTGTACCAGAAATCTAACTCAAGACTTTGTACTTGCCAGGCAAGCGCTGCGTCTACTGGGCTGTGTCCCCGGCTCATAATTCTTCTGTGCATGCATCACTGGGAATTGAACCTAAGGCACAGTCCTTGTTGTTTTGTGTTGTTTTTTGTTTTTTGTAAGAACAGTCTTGCTGTGTAGCCCAGGCTAGACTCAAACTTTCAAACTTGAGATCCTCCCAAGTTGCTGGGATTATAAGTATAAGCCACCACACCAAGCTTCCAAGCCTCATTGCTATGACTTGCACTACATAAATAAACCTCTCCTTGGCTGTTTTCCAGTGTGTCAGACACGAATACTATATGCCTATCTAGCTCAGAGTTGTAAGACAGAGGGAGCGTATACATATATTTTTTTTCTTTGAATCACCAGGTAATCCTGGTTAATTCGATTAAACATCGAAACCATCTATTGTGATCTGTAACTTTTTCCTATAAGATTGTACCGCTTCTTTGTCTTCTCTTAATACGTGTGCACACAGGTTGAACATTAAAACAAAGATTGAATATTTTTAGATATAATAAAAATTTACAAGTGTTGGTGCTATTATCATTGTATGTGTCTTTTGATGCATGTGTAGGTAGTTCAGTTGAGTCATGGAATATGAATATGTAAGTAAATATTTGAAACAGAAATTGAGGCCACAAAGCCACTTACTGTGAGAAATCAGATTGGTCATTTTCTTTAGACTAATACTTTTTGTTTTTGTATTTTTTGTCGGTGGCCTTTTTAGGGTTCTGAATGAGTTTATTATGAAAAACCCCAGTCTGGAAAATAAAAAAGACCAAAGAGACCTTCAGGTAAGGCATCCAAAGTTGTGCTTCTCATTGTCATCAGCTTGAACATAAGAGGGTCATATAAGATAATCTATGAAGTTCTCCCAAGTCCTAATGTTCTCTAAGAATACGCAGTGTCTATTGTAAACTATCTAGTGTCAGAAAATAGAAAATTACAGAAGCTCATAATGAATATTTATGCATGTGTGAGTGTACATATATACTTTATAGTGGCTTTTCCTTGTTTCTTTAGGATGTGACTCATAAAATAGTGGATGCTATTGGTGCAATTGCTGGTTCTTCTCTGGAACAAACAACATGGCTGAGACGAAATCTAGAAGTTAAGCCTTCTCCAAAAATAATGGTAGATGGGACTAATTTGGAATCTGATGTTGAAGGTATTCCTCTCAGGCATTTAGTTTGTATTCTATAAAATAAGTCATTTCTGTTAGTTCTGTGAGTACCATAAATTCATCCCTTTTCTCATTATTAGCAAGTAACTTTTTTTTGAGTGGGAAAATACTAACAAATATGTTTACTTTACCTGTCTTTTCTCATATTTAGATATGTTATCCCCTGCAATGGAAACCTCAAACATAACTCCCTCTGTATATAGTGTCCATGCATTGACATTACTCTCTGAGGTAAACATTATCAAGTTTTTTTAAAACAAGAACTTGTAAGTAAAGTTTGATAACATAATATGAGCAAATTCTTATAGAGGAAGTTTTAATTTGAAAAACCATTTCGTATTTCTAGAAATCACTATATAGAATTAACAAATGTAAAACTTTGACCTTGTCTGTATTTTGCTTTGTTTGTTCAACGTTAGTGATAATAACTTTAGATACTGTTCCTCCACCTCACACACTATTTTTTAAAATATTTTTTTAAGAAATAAAACTGCTTTTGTATTCCATTATGATTAGAAGGAGTAGAGGTGGTGTAATGATGCTTTCACTATGAAGGATTTTACAGGCTAGCACATCTTTATATACATTCTCTGCCAAGCTGTTTTTCATACTGTTATACATCTGTATATATCATTTTTTGTTTCGCGTTTATAGATTTGGATACAGAAGTTAGAACCCTATTACTAAGGCTATATAGTTATTACAGAGTTGGAATTTGAGCAGCCCAGTTAATTTGTTTTGAGTTTTCCAAGCCTCCTTTTAACCTAATAGTGGGAAAAGCATACTGAGTTTGTAGTCTTAAGTCCATTGTTTACTCACTGTCATATTAGAAGATTCTTAACTTTTTTTCCCTCTTTTGGAAATAGAAAAATCTGTCTATATTTATACTCTATATCTATAATGGACAATAAATAGATTATGGCAGGAATCACTAATATAAAAGTGATTTATAGAGACCTCAGTTTTTCTTATTTTAAGGTATTCTAAGTTTTCTTACAAACTAAGCATTAATACCTCTAGGTGATGTCAGTTTCTACTTATAGATTATTCTCTTTCATTTCTCATGTTTTAGATTTTGGCCCACCTCTTGGATATGGTTTTCTATAGTGATGAAAAGGAGCGAGTTATTCCTTTACTTGTAAACATTATGCATTATGTTGTGCCCTACCTCCGAAATCACAGGTACTATTATGATTTAAATATATTTACATTAATTCATAGTCTGTTGGAAACAAGTTCTGTTTATAGTTTAAGTAGATTTAAATTAAGTCATAGCCTGTTAGAAACAAATTCTGTTTACTCATTGCCATTTTTGGAATTAAACACAAATTTGCAGTATTTTATATTACTATTTCATGTCTTTATGTCATTCATTGTCTTAGGTAAATGTGAACACTTATCTAACTCAGTATGATGATTAAATCTAGAAAGTAGAGAATGAGGTGATTTTCTTTCTTCCAGTGCACATAATGCCCCTAGTTACCGTGCCTGTGTCCAGCTGCTCAGCAGTCTTAGTGGGTATCAGTACACACGGAGAGCTTGGAAAAAAGAAGCCTTTGACCTTTTTATGGATCCCAGTTTCTTTCAGATGGATGCTTCTTGTGTTAATCAGTAAGTCATCCTCTTGCTTTCATTCAACATGATAAGGTAGCTCGGAGACAATGGAAGTCAACTACTACCCCACCAAGTTATGCTTTAACAGTAACAAGAACAAAATTATATATTATAATCCTCTTCTCTTACAGTTGGAGAGCTATTATGGACAATCTGATGACCCATGATAAGACAACCTTTAGAGATTTGATGAGTGAGTATTGTGGGATGACAATCCAGGCGAAGTTCTTCCTATGTGTGATTCATTCTTATTATTTACTTTGTCCTTTTGGAAATTATTGGATTAGTTATTTATCAAGATGTATGTAGTATCCTATGGGAATATAATAAAACTTACAATGTACAACTTAGCAATAAATAATAAGTAAAACTATCCTTTTGGGGCAACTAGTGGAAGGAAGGGATCATATCCAAATTGGCTCAAAATTGTTTCTCAGAATACAGCATAGTACTGTACTTTGTGTGGAGTAGGCACTCAGTAAATAATTATTAAATGAAAGACTGACAGTTGTTAAGTCAGACAGTTGGAACCAACATATGAGGCAAGTCACTAAACCTCTGAGGCTGTTTTTCTCCTTTGAAGGAAGAGAAGGGCCAAGAAGGTCAAAATCACCTTCTACATACCTTTCTACTTAATCTTGATGGCTCTATGTATTAGGATTCCATTTAATATTCTTCTGGATTAAAAAAATTTCTTGCTTTTTTTTTTTAAAAAGCAGTTTGAAAGTTACTAAACTGAAATACCAATGAAATTGTTTGTGTCTATAGGATTTTGTGTTGTGTGGTTTACTTTGGTTTGGTTTGATTTTTTGTGGTACTGACATTAAACCCAGGGCTTTTACACTGAACTATATCTCCAGCCCTTTTTATTATCTTTGAGACAGGTTTTTGCCAGGTCATTAATTTGCCCAGGGAAGGCTTGAACTTGCAATCCTTCTGTCTCAGCTCTTAGAGTGCTGGAATTACAGACATACACCATACCCAGCTAAAGTGTATAAATTCTGTAGCTCAAACTACAGTCTTCTTTTATGGGTAAAGGCATTATTTTATCTCTTTGTCTCATCTTTGTAAACTTGTTTTAAATTTCAAATTCATTTAACAAATACTTATTAAAAGACAACAATGAGTCAGGCATTATGTTCACTTTAGTCAAATAGAAAAATTATTTCAGAGATTAAAACATTGTGAAAGAAACGGGGCTGTATGTGATACAGACTTTTAAAAAACAGCTAAAAAGTTTATATTTGATGTGGAACTAAAGATGATAACAATGAGAAAGGCTTAGGGAGATTCTTGGAATAGGGAACAAAATATTTCAAAGGTCATGGGGTGGCAGTAAACATGATAAATTCATGTGGTAGCAAACAAAGACAGTATGGCTACATATAGCAGAGAAATGGGGAATAAGTACATAGGAAGAAGGACAAATAGACTAGCTAGACCATGCTGAAAACTATAAAGTAATACAAAGGATTTAAGCAGATGGCATAAAATATTAAATAGTTTTATAAAATAGTATCAGTAATTTCATCTTCTAAAACCTACAGTTCTAAATGTTTATGTCTCTACATTTTAACTCCCACTCCTTGGTCTTCTGGCATTTGTGTGTTGTGTTTGTTTGCCAGCTCTTGTGTCAGAGAGTGGTGCCATGTCTTCTTCCCCAAGTGCTTCTCACTTTTGAATGTTACTGGACATCTACCCACTTTTAAAAGCAAGTAACAGAATAATCTTTTTACAAATGACTAAACAGCTATGTGTATCATCATCTCTCTCACTTGTTTTCTTTAGCCCGAGTTGCTGTGGCTCAAAGCAGTTCACTGAATCTCTTTGCAAACAGAGATGTGGAGCTGGAACAGAGAGCAATGCTTCTCAAAAGATTAGCCTTTGCTATTTTTAGCAGTGAAATTGACCAATACCAGAAATACCTACCTGATATACAAGGTAAATAGTTAAAACTTCTTTTATTCTATCTTCTGAACTACAGAGATTTTTGTTATTTCTTTAAAAATGTTTCCCCAGCCAGTACAAGCTCTTGCTTGGCAAGCGCAAGGTCATGAGTTCGATCTCTGGTACAAGAAAAAAGTAGCTTCCCCAAATTGTAATTTGGTGTGAAATATATCATGTACATCAGACATTTTTTTTTCTACTGAAACCACAAAAACTATCTCCAGTATCTAAAAGAAACAAGCACTGAAATTGTAGGACTCACCTGAATCTGGTCTCCCATTTTATTATTTGTTTCACATTCCTTAGGAATTTATGTTAGAGCGTAACATAAGACTTTCGCTGTGAACAGACATGTTAGTGCTTTCATTCTAGACAAGAAGTTATACACCCTTTAAGAGATGATAGATATAGGCAGAGCCTATAAGTCGTGGCTAAAAGAAACATTTGGATGGTATAATTAGAGTATGTGTGTGGGATCTATACAACTTTTAATAAACTTCAGTAAACGGGTTCGGTAAGCTCCTGTGTCCAGAAGAACGCAGTACACTCAACATCCCATACCACCAAATAGCTTTACAGTGGGGATGAATTTTACCCTAGAGATGGAGGTAGCAGGGACAGAGGGAAGGACAGATGCAGGGAATAAAAAAATAATTTAATGTGTTATGTACCTGTGCCGGCTCCCCACAATGAATGTACAGCAAACATGTACTTACAAAAAGAAAAAAGGAAAGATTTTCTGTATAGTCACTATACTGTGCAGCCTCCACCATCTGGAGGCTGCATAGTAACAAGATAGTTGCCATTTCCCTCATGAGATTTTTCTCCCAGAATACAAGAGTCCTTTTTCCTTTCATAATGTACCCAATTTCAGGAATACAATATGCATACTCTTAAGTGTGGTCCAGAATGGACCAGTGCCTATCTCTTCTCCTATCCATGATAACAGAAATTTAGAGTAAACATTTGTCATTTGATAGACTCTAGTGAATCTAAGAAAATGATATGTACTTGTAATTTTCATGTAATTTATTTTTATTTAGGGATCTATCAGTCTCCAACAGACTGGAATTTTTTAACTTCGGATAGTTTTAGGATTATTGTACTAGATAAAAAGTGCTATATGATAATGAGAGATTACTTCAGCTTTGAAAATATACTGCATTTCTTGCAGAGAGATTGGTTGAAAGTCTCCGTTTGCCCCAGGTGCCAACTCTTCACTCTCAAGTGTTCCTGTTTTTCAGAGTATTACTTTTAAGAATGTCTCCACAACATCTTACCTCACTCTGGCCTACCATGATCACAGAACTTGTGAGTCAATTTTAATTCTGTCAGATTAAAATCTAAACTAAAACAGTGTGATTAGTTTCCATATTTGTTAGCTAAAACTAATCTTGAAAGAGAACTAAATTCAGTTAATGTACTAACAGTTTTTATAGTTGAAAATAGTTAAATGAGTCAGATTCCATCTCCTTACAGTAAGCTTTTAAATTTTCAATTGTGCATTGTAGAGGGCCAGCTGCAAATGAAATGTAGTTCATTGGATCTGGTTTAGTGTTCGGTGTCTTCTGTACACTTTTAAATTGTCAGTGTCAATAGGTTTGGTTCTCACTTTTAGCAATCCTCTAGTGATAGAGATGGGGGAGCTGGATTTTAATGGACTGGTTGTCTGAGCCACTTTCCTCATTGCTAAAACAAAACACCCAACACCTGCAACTTAAAGGAGAGGTTCTATTTTGGCTCATAATTTCAGTCCATAGTCAGCCAGCTTCCAAGGCAGAAAGGCCTGGTTGGGAGGTCCAGCAGAGGAAAGCTGCTAGTGTCATGACAATCAGGAAGCAAAGAAAGGAGGGACCAGGGAAACAGACACATCCTTCCAGGTCATGCCCCAGGGACCCATGCCTCCTACCAGCAGGTCAGCAGTTGTACCCCCTCATTACTGAGTCACTTTCCAAAAGCCCCACCTATGAGTGCCTGAGATCTTTGGGGGACATTTTCCATATAAATTGTAACACCGGCGTAGGGCATCTATTCACTGGTGAAGTGCAGCACCTACCCCAGTTAAGTTTGTTTTAGAGAGTGTTTCACAAAGATTTTCTAAAGTCTGGATCTGCTGAGCTTTCCCAAGTCCACCTACGCTATTCAGTGACCTCACATACACAGCCATCCTCAGTCTGATCCTCACAGGAATGATTTGGGAATTCAGCAAAGAATGACAAGTAGAGAAAGGAAAAGGAATCCATCTCTCTAAAATCCTAATCTATAATTTCTTCACAAAGCAATTTGCTTTCATATGCCTTTTTGTTTGTTTTTTACTGTGACTCCTTTCCATCATCACTAAAAACAAAAATCTGCCCTCATCTCACAGGAAGGACTCTGCCAAGTGATTAGCAAGACTCTGTGCTGCTAAACTTTCAGTTTCCTCTCAAAAACTAATCAAAAAATCCTGAATATGTTATCCTAAAATTATTTTTGCATTAATGAAAATATAGCCTAAAGATAACATGAAAGGATTACATATCTATGTATATAAATACTTAACATTTATTTTACATTCTTCAGGTACAGGTGTTTTTATTGATGGAGCAGGAACTCACTGCTGATGAAGATATTTCACGGTAACGTGTAATTTATTTTATTATGTTCTTAGTTTTTAATACCCTGAAGTTATCCAGAGTTTTACTCAACAACTAGGAAAGAATGTATACTATTTTATCTGAATTATCTTTCATGATTAGTCCATTGTTTAATTGATCATGTTTAGATATAATGTAATTTCACTTAGTCCTGAAACATGGCAGACTACATTAAAATATTAGCAGTTGTGATCTTTGGCCTCTAGACAAAAATACAGTTCAATATAGTACTGCCTAGCCAGGCGTGGTGGTGCAAGCCTTTAATCCCAGCACTTGGGAGGCTGAGGTAGGTGGAGTGCTGTGAGTTTGAGGCGGCTTGGGCTACAACATGAGCAAGGCTGGTCTGAAGTACATACTGCAACCCTGCCTCAGAAAAAGTCGGGCTGGGAGTTTGGCTCAGTGGCTTAAGCACCTGCTTGGAGGCAGACATGAGGTTGTGAGTTCAATCCCTGGTACCAACAAAAATAAAATAAAATAAAATACAGTACTGCTTCAGCAACGTGAGCCATACTGATATGGTCAGTATCTGGTCCCTTACAATTATCAGACAGTAAAACCTAGTACAGGGGGTAACTTGAGTCAAGGTATCCAGATCTTCTAGAATGTTCCAAGTGTAATGTTGTACAATTTTATTTTTCATGTTTCATATCTAACGTTCTACAATTTTATTTTTCATGGAGGCAGTTTATTAATTTGACTAAATCTAATTTATACATGAAGTTTTGTCTAAATTTATAAATTCAGAAGTTCCTTTAAGACCATGTGTCTTAAATATATTTTATTCTTCAGTATAAAGTTTATAAGAGGTCTTCCGTACTAATAACTGTGTCTATTATCAAGTTTCTGCCTATACTTGCAAAAACAAACTAAATGGTAGTAAGGTTTCTGGGTTACACTGTTATTTGTATATTTATTACGTATTTTTACATTCTTAAAATTACAGAGAAACATGGATTTTTTTGACATGGCAAAATTGTCATGACTGACAAAAATTATTGGTACATTTAATCAGAATGACTGAAAAACACTGGCTGGTAGTTTTGATGTTCCAGAAATTCCTCATGAAGCAAATGGGTCCAGCTACTGATAATGCCATCTTTTATTTTACAGGACTTCAGGCCCCTCTGTGGCTGGTCTGGAGACCACCTATACAGGAGGCAATGGCTTTTCCACTTCATATAACAGCCAGCGGTGGTTAAACCTCTATCTCTCTGCTTGCAAATTTTTGGATTTGGCTCTGGCATTGCCCTCTGAAAATCTTCCTCAGTTTCAGATGTAAGTAGAAGCACTGAATACCATTAATTGGGCAGTTTTGAAAATACATTTACCTTGGTCACTGACATCTAATACTAAAAAGTTCTTTGTGCAAGTCAAAATAATAATTTTTACTAAAATGTACTTCTTTTGGCAAGGGATAGGACAACACATTTATTGGAAGGACATGGTTGATGTGGCTATGTTAACAGGGCTTTCAGTCAATAAACTGAGTACCTTCCAGATGAGAGGCATGTAGGAAACATGACTTCTAGAAGTTCATTGTGTGAGTATGTGTTCTCTCATGAAAAGACTACTTCTGGAAAAACACAAGAAACTGATGAGTTGTTTGGTAGATGGGAGACTACTTCTCTGTGGTATCTCCTTTATATTGTTTGAATGTTTTCCATAGTCAGATATTTTACTTGACAAAAATTTAAATAAAAATATGAGAGGCATGGCAGAAGTCCTATTTAAATATTTAAATTTTCAATCCTTAGCACACTGTTTTTCAGAAACAGTCAATTATGTTAGAAAATCAGGTGTTTATCACACTATTATAGTACAAAGAGACAATAAGCTACATAAAAGCAATTTCCTTTTAAGAATTTTTTGCTTATTAATAAAGAACATTTGTTGAGTATATGCTTTGTGCTTGTGAAAATCAGTGATGAGTACAAGTTTATATATTATTATTTGTCCCTTAAAACCCCTGTGCAGTATTTAATAGTGTATTTACTGATGATGAAAAGGCTCAGAGGTTAAAAAGTATACCCAAGGTGTCAGGGATACCAGTAGTAGCACAGGTGGCATTTGCAACCTTCACAAGTTATAGGATGATCTTTCTACTAAATTATGTAGCTTCACCTTAGCACAAAGTTTGTTTTACTGACTGATGTTGACATCATTCTTCCACACATAGGTACCGATGGGCCTTTATTCCAGAAGCCTCAGATGATTCAGGTTTGGAAGTCAGGAGGCAGGGCATACATCAACGAGAATTTAAGCCTTACGTGGTACGACTAGCAAAACTTCTCCGGAAAAGGGCAAAGGTATTAAATTTTTAAAAATTTCGTTTTATTACCTGCACATTACATTACATTTGTATTGTCAGATTATGTGATAACAGTGAGTCCACAATTTACAAATGAGTTCTGTTCTGGGAAAATGTTCGCAAGTCAGATTTGTTGGTATCTGACAAAGTTGGTCTTTAACAATGCACCTGCAAAACGTTGCAACTCGAATATCAGTAAGGCAGACACTTACTGTACTATTTGTTGTCTTAAGTAACACTTGTACTAGTCAAGCATTTATTAAATAATTCCTGGAAAACTGAGGATACTGTCAAATTGAGCTATTTTGCAAACAAGTCCCTAATTTTCAGAACTGATATAAACCTAATACTTGTGAACATTAAAAAACATATCCAGATGTAATGGCACATGCCTATTATCCCAGCTACTGAGGAAGTGGAAAAAATTGCAAGTTTGAGGCTAGACTGGGCAATTTAGCAAGATCTCATCCATCTCAGTAAATACAGTTTAAAAAAAAAAAAAGGAAAACATTTGATTTTCAGTCCTGGGGACTTATGCCAAGGCCTTGCACATGCTAGGCAAACTCTCTTAAATCCCAGCTCAGATACTCATTTTTAAAAGTCTTTTGTACACTAGTGATATCTACCTTCAAATACATTTTCAGAGTAAAAACCTCAAAACTATGCATATAAGTACTTAGGAATATAGTCCTAAAAGATTTTATGTCAAACTTTAAGAATTTAAACACCCACAATATTCATCTGAATGCCTTGATGAAAAAGTGTGAGTTAACTGAGAAAAATGCAATTCTAAAAGGAATTTGTAAAATGTATCTGTCAGATTGGTTTCAATAAGAAATAATCAGTGATTGCAGAGATTATACTTTTTAAATTCTAATAAACTGGCAGGAATATTTCATCAAAATTGCATCAGATGACCCTGAGTAGAATAATCATTAGCATTCATTCTATTTATACATATGAAGTAAAATGTACATGCTAAAAATTCATCTAAGTCAGTTATTTTTTGCTTCCATTACAACCTAAACTGTGTCCCATATCTTGACCATTATCTATCCCATATCTTGACCAAAATCTGCAGTTTCTCATCAAACAACACTTGCCCTTACTGTGTATTTTCTTTTCTATAGTTTCTACTGTTAATACTGAACATGTCCCATTTCAATTGATTTCAAGGCCCTCCTCCACAAATCCTGCAGTTTTTAAAACACTCAAGAATTACACTGTCTCTATTGAAAAGGTAATGAAGAGACTCAAAAATATAAAGCTTCTTAAGAGATATTCTTCAGGGGTAAAAGTGAAAATTTGCTTAAAACATGTACCATAAATAAGCAACGTGTAGGAAGATAAAATTGTACAATGTACAGAGGTAGCCCAGTTTACGAACTTAATTCATTGCACAGTTCTGGAGAAGATGGCCATGTTGGAATTCGAGTGGAGGAACATGGCTGCTGTGTTCATCACCCAATGTGGAGTTCACAAACAGAAGCAAAATTTTGCCCTAATGCTTCTGTTTGCTAACTGAACCATTCACCAACGGAGGTATTACTGTATTTATTATATATCATATTGTACTATATATTTCAGTATATATCAGGTAAATTTATTGCATACCTTTGCTAAGAACAAAAGAGTAATGAAATTGACATGCTCATTACTAGGCCTTTGTTAATCTTTTGTCATTTTTTTGCATTTAAATTTCTGAAAATAAACTCTATAGTTTTGGGATGATGTAGGTTATTTTGTGAGGTTTAGTTTGCAGTATGTGCTTTGTATGATCAGAAATTTTCCAATCTTCTGAAATTTTCCCTAATCAGAAAGCAGCTTCTAAACTGAATTCCACATACTACACACTGAAATGGAAAAAAAGTGATTAAAAAGGTTTTCCTTGAGGGACACAAGGAACTTAATTTATAATCCCAGTTGCTTCTTTAGGAGCTAAATAGAAGGACAGAGATGTGTGTGAAGGTTGGACTTAAGAGTCTAGTAATGGACATGGTTACTTTGCTATCACAGGTTTTGGAAAAGTAATCATCCAAAAATAGCATAATTGCATATGACCCTAGATACATGTCCTGTTACTCCAGTATCTCAGAAGTAGTAAGCTTTTAAGATCTCTCCCTTACCTAAAGGATAAACAGGTGTTTTCCTCAGAATTTGTCCCATAGAATAAGACAACTACTGTATTTTGATTGGAAATCATCTTCCTATCCGTATCTTTTAAACAAGGTCTTCAAGGCCAAACACACTTTGCAGTGATACAAAGGCTATGAGTTCTCCTCTTTCCTTCCACAGGACGAGGAGGACTTTAAGACTGTGATTTTGGAGGGATTGGAGATGGCCAAACATCAGGTGAGGGTGGCTGTTTGATGCTTATTCTATAGCAGCAAAAGCTGCCACATCTGGACCCAGTAGTGAAACACAAAACGTAGGTCTGGATTTCATCAGGTACAAGAGAGATAAACAGGAAGGAAGTCTTTCTCCATGTGTAGACTATGAAGTCAAAGGAGGAATTATTTGTTTGGAAGCATATTTAACAGTGAGGATGAGGTATAATTCTGATAAAGAACAGCATAATCACTGAAACAAGTATGCTTGTCTTAGTCAAGGGTTTACACACACACACACACACACACACACCCACACACCCCTGTCTTAAAGCACTTGATAGGTAATATAAACGAAAGGTTAAGCCATAGTTGTCTTACATTTGTAAATAAGCTGTATAGAGGGTGCAAGTACAGTATTCATTTTCCTTCAGGGGTAAATTCATCTCTATACCCTTTGATACAGATAAAGGAATTGTAGTTTGATTTAGGGGAACAGAAGTGGTATGGTCATCCAGTACTAGTAGTCAATGATTTGAAATGCACTCAAAGGTCTCTCATTAAAGCCAGTGTCATAATTAAGAGAATGGGTGGTACTTTTGTATTATACTATAATCTTGATCAAAATTTAAAGAATTACTGAGAAAAAAAATGATAGCTAAGTTTGTCATTTTGGGAGGTTTTTTTTCGGGGAAGCTACAGATGAACTAGATGACCTTTTTTTGTTAACATTTAGCTTTACAATAAGTAGACAGAGCTGGGGCTGTAGCTTTGTGGTTGAGTCCATGTTTAACATGCATGAGGCCCTGCATTTGCTCCCCAGCACCACACACATAAACACAAGCAAACAAACCTTGAGATCACAAGAATTTTGCCACGAGGACATAGGTGATACTAAAATAGTAAGTAAACAGTGAAAGTTTCTCAGCAACATCTGATCTTTAGAGAGAAACTCCATTTGTGAATGAAGTACTTCCTAAATCTCATTTTTTTTTCCTTTTTCTCTATAGTTCATTGTTTTATGTTATATTTGTGATTTTGCTCAAGTACAAACATCTTTCTTTCTCTAAAAAGACGAATATATATGGCTGTGTAATTCAGCTGGCGTCTTTTTCTTTGAGACAGTCTTGCTGTGTAGTACAGGGTAGCCTTGAACTTGCTACATAGCCCAGGTTGGGTTCAAACTCACGATCCTCCTGCCTCAGCCTCTGTAGTGCTGGGATTACAGGTATGCACCACTATGCCCAGTGTAGCTGGTTTTTGAAATTAGCTTATTAAAACAAATTATTGGTGCTTGTGTTTAGCTGACAGTTTGCAAAATACATTCTTATTTGACTCTCACACTACTAGTAGATAGATGTTCCCATTTCATCAGTGAGGAACTTTTATGTCTTCTCCAAGGATGCAACACAGTAAGTAAATGCCCCAGCCAAAGACTAACCCAGTTCCTTCGACTCAAAGTCAACCTTTCTTCTCCATGTTGTTTAGCACAACCACCAGGGCAACAGCAGTGTCTCCTGGGGGATCCCTTCTTTTTTCTTTGATACAATACTGATAGTTATTATCCACTTTTGGAGCATGAAGCTCATTGTCCTTTCCTAATTCTTTTATAATCATTTGTGACCTAGTCCTTGGTTCTATTAGTGGAAATCCAGAAATCAAGGAGATTGTTATTTATGTCCAACTCCCTATCACTGTTTAAAATAATTTCTAACTAAACTTACCTGTACATTATGGTTGGAAATTTTTATTACATGAGGCATGTTAGAACCCTATACATAAAGTTAGCAAATGGTACGGAAAGATCTTAGAAAGAGGGTTTTAATCAAGTCTGAATGCAGATGTAACATCATTTATATTCATTTTCAACTCTGATTTCTGATGTTTATGTCTCATTTGTCTAAAGTAGTACACCAATGATTTCTATTTTCTACAGAAGAATCCAGAGGAAGACAATTCAGGGAGGACACTGGGTTGGGAGCCTGGACACTTGCTGCTCACCATCTGTACTGTGCGCAATATGGAACAACTTCTGCCATTCTTCAATGTCCTCAGCCAGGTCTTCAACAGCAAAGTCACAAGTCGGTGTGGAGGACACTCAGGGAGCCCTATCCTCTACTCAAACACCTTCCCTAATAAGGACATGAAACTGGAGAACCACAAACCATTTTCCAGCAAAGCCAGGCAAAAAATAGAAGAGATGGTAGAAAAGGATTTTCTGGAAGGGGTGATAAAAACTTGAGTACCACCCGTGGTTTCACTGCAATTATTTGAAACAGACACACTGCTCTGAGTTGTATAGTTTCTTTTTCCTTTTTATATGTGTAACAAAACACATTTTAGGTTGTATTTAAGTATTTGTAAATAAGAGCTAATGTCTGAATGTGGCTGACTCAAATTTAAATATTGTTTGTTCATACTGATTATGGTGCCTATAAGATCTCTCTATATATATCTAATCCATTGTTTTATTGTCCCGAATTGTCTTAAACCTACAAAATACACACTACACATTTTTTTTTATTGGTTTCAGGCTTGGTTTAATTTAGATTGGCTGGAGGTTTTCTTCTTTCCATCACTAACCATGTTCTAGTAACCTAATGGTTCACCATCAAAGGCTTAGTACATTAGATTTACTTTTTCCACATCTGTTCATGAGCGCAGTGAACAAAAACCGAAGTGCGTAGCTTCGTAAGAACAAGATGGGCACCTTCCCCTCAGTGTGGAGAGACGGACCACTTCTCCGTTCAAGCCTCTGAATTCCTGATGATGCTAAGCAGATAGGTAAGTTATCTTCTACTGATGCTGATGATGTGCCGTAGAAAATTTGGTAGTATAGTCTTTTCCATCCTTCCCATTTGTATTACGGATGGGGAACAACACCTCAATTAGGTAATGGTTATGCCAAAGACATGACAAGAAGATAGTAGTAAGATTTAATTTTCCAGCACTCTGAATGATTTGTTCCTTGCATATACTGTAAAATTAATCACTGAATCATATTTAAGTCCCCAATATTTTATATTAAACTAAAATTAGAGGTAAACTTCTTTAACAAGCATAAAAAGCTTACCGATTTCTAGAAAAAATATTCTAGTAGTAGTGTTTAGAAAAAACTGATTAGAAACAATCCAGTAAGGTGCATGTAAACATGATTATGATATTGTTACAGTTTTGTAAAAACTTTAAAAATCCAGTTTTCAGAATATAAAAATTATCCGCAGAAACCTGGTGTGGGTCTTTCTCCAATTCCTCCAGCCAGCTGAAATACTGCCAGGCTCACTTCATGTGCAAGGCTATCTGCATTTTCCTGCAAATTACATTAAAGAGACAGATAAGAAAGCTGTAACATTTACCATGCCACTTGCAACTCTGGGGTAGCATGGGGGCTTCCTGACATATCCAAATGAAAACTTTTTTTCATCTTTCAGTAACAAATTCTCAAGACCCTTAAATAAATGGAAAGTAAGTCAAATTCTTCTAAATAAGGTAAGTTTCAGTTAGTCCAGGGAATAAAATTGGTTAATTCCAAAATTTTGAATGAATTCAATAAAACCCAGTCCCTTTAAAGGCAAGGCAGCTACAACTGGCCTAAGAGTAAAGAACTTTTAGGACAGTGGTAGCAAACCTATTGCATACCTGTTATTAATGGTATGAACTGTTCTTTTCTAAACTGAAACCTCAGTATTCAGGTTTAACTGCACTGTAGGCACTTTGTGATCAATGAGTTTTGGGTTGCAGTTTGGACACTGTTCTCTAAACGGAGCTCCAGTACTCTCTGAGGATCTCAGTTGTCCTCTCCAATCTACCAGGGTGACTCATTTACTGTGTCCCAAGGTGGCCTATGCTTCTATTAAAAGAAAAAAGAAAAAACTACCAAGTCTTATATCAAGACCCTAAGATGGATCATGTACAGACAGCAAATTATAAAAATCCCAGCCCAAGGACTGGGCAGAAAGATGGAGTTTGAGGCCAGCCTGAATTACACATCAAGACCCCAACTCAAAAAAAATCCAGACCACCAATCTTGACCCCAGATGAAAAACAGTAAAGCAAGACTTATCATACCAGTTGGTTTAGAAATGGAGTACAAAGCTCACTATTCTCATAAAGCAGAATTAGCCACTTCACAGTGCACAACATTAACACGTCAAACTTGAAAAAGTCTAGAATAATTCAAAAATATTGGGGGAAAAGCTGACACAGATGTCTCGCTGAATGTTGAAAGCCAACCTAGGCTACATAATAAGTTCAAGGCCAATGTGAGGTACATACTGAGACCCTGTCTCAAAAAAAGGGGTGTCTAATTTGTTCAACTTTGTAACTATTCATGATAATCTTGTACTTTTAATAGGATACTAACAGGCTCCATAAACAATCTCAAATATATAACCTTAACCTCCACAGTGAAATTCCAAATATTAAAATACTTTTCTGTCCTCTGCTAGTGTTCCTCCCCGATCCTTTGTCATCAGACCGACCCTCACTGCCCATTTTTTTCAGAACTACCCCAGCTTACTTGTGAGTCCGCTTCTGCATATACTCGGATGACATCCTCTGTACCTGAGGGCCGGACAAAAGCTCGGGAGAGCTTGTACTTCTTCACCAGGCCACTGATCACCTCCTGTAGTCCAGGCGGTGTGACCACCTGTCTTTCAGCATCTGTGGTGCTAATAACTCTCCTATCCGCAACCTAAGCAGAAGAGTTGGATACCTGTTAACACTATTAAATCCCTTTCAGAAACGGAACCTGCTGCTCAACGTAACATGAATCTTTTAGTGGGAATTAATGGTAACAGACCAGTACTTTGGCCTATTGTATCAGAAAGTACAACACTGAGATAGTGACATATTAGACTAAGATGAAATTACAAGTTTTTTCCCAAAGTTGTGAGCTATTCCTTTAGCAAACCAAACAAAACTCTCCAGACACTTCAGTAAAATCATGGCCAGTAAATATTATACAATTTCAAGTTCCTTATCATATCTCAGACCCCAGTAATCTAATAACTTTAGGTATTTTTGGGTTCATAGTATATAACTATTCCTCATGTCGAGTTAACATGTACAAAGCACATCTTATTTGTTATCTTCTTCCCATTTGCAAAAGATGTCCCTATTATCTTATTAGTTTACATTTTCGATTTCCCATAAAAGAAACCATGCACTATTTAAACTTGTGTGTCTGATTTATTTCACTTAACATTATGGTCTCAAGGTGCATCCATTTCCCTACAGATGACTCACGTTTTGTTTTGTTGTGGTTTTTTTTTTTTTTTTTTTTTTTTGGTACCGGGGATCAAACTCACGACCTCATGCTTTCCAGGCAGGTGCTTATACCGCTGAGCTAAATCCCCGGCTATTCACATATTTCTTAATAGGATAGTGGTAACCTGTTATATAAGAGAGCTACACTATCTCCTATATATGCCCAAAATTAACCTGAACAATTAGAAGCCACTGGGAGTTTTGGCTCCAGTATCTGTCTTCTAACAAATTCTACTGGAAAATATGTAAACTAGTTCTAGATTTTACTCCACAGCATCCAGCTTAAGGAAATACTTTTGTGAGCTAAAAATAATGCAAAGGAAGTATTTTCACTTGATAGGCTATCTGGGTTTTGCTTCAAAATAACATGGGATTGGGGTACAGAGAATATATAAGACAATAACACAACTCTGTTAAAGCTGAGTGTATAGGGGATTATGATTTTGTGCTTTCACCATTCCTACCTGTTAAATTTCCCATAATAAAATTTTTTTAAAGTCATGCATAGTCATGCATAATATTTTTTATAATACAGTTGGAAACCAAGTACTTCTCAAACAATAAAATGATTACTTGGTGATTTTTAAAGATGCAAGAAAAGAGTAAGGCCTTATTTTATAAAACAATGAAACTCAGAGGAAGAACAGTTCCAGTTAATATTAAAAGAAACTAAAATTTC